>JAREIS010000519.1:0-172232 GCA_030060385.1 Muscicapa striata striata | reverse complement strand
TCTGTGGAAAATCTCAATAGAACCTTAATTAAGCTGCTTTCTTGCCATCACAGGAAGATACTATCATCTGCTGGGCATAGCACAGGTTCAGTGACCTATTTTCCTATAGCAGCCAACTCTCAATAGCTCTTCTTTTAAGACCAGTGATGTGAAAAACCACGAGGTGATTCTCGTTTGGGTCAAAGTTATTCACGTGTGTGAGAATGGCCACAAAACCATCTGTTAGGACAGGGATGTGGTTTGCCAAATTAATAATAAACCTCTTTTTTGGGACAGAAGGATTTAATATGGGTTTATCTTGGAGAACTTAACACTGAATCTCAGTAAATAAATATATGAATCCATCTCAAAAACTAAAGACAGGAAGTCTTGAAGCTAGTTAATTTACTAAAAGAAACCTCACTGACTAGTCCAATCACATATTAATATTTCAATAGTTAGGAAAATGTCCAAGTATTTAAAAAAAAGGCAATTGCTTTTACTGTAGATAATCAGATATAGAAGGAGCATCTGAAATCGAATGATACTTAATGATACTTAATGGCCTAAAAATTAATGTAGTATTAAACACAAAATAAATCTAAACTCATTTTACTTCTAACAGAAATACTAAATAAATTCATTTTCATTTCCTAGCAAAATGAAGTCATATATGACAATAAGAAGTATTTGAGACAGTATTTTTTCTAGAATCTTCTTTTGATTTAACAATAAACAGAAACAAAAACTTTAATGCTATCCCACCTGAAATAAACAATATTTTGAATAGTTACGAGCTTTATAAGCATTTCTAACTCAAATATAAGCCAACAGTTCACCATCCTGGTGGAAAATTTCCATGTATTATATATGCTAGTAAGCAATCTCTAAGCTATGTCTCTACATGAAATGCCAGCTAGCTCAGTTATAGACCAGCAAGACCAGGACTAACAAAACAGTGAAGTGCATATACCAGTGCATATACATACAAATGGTGAGGAATAGACAGAATTATATAGATGTACTTATGTACTTTCAGTAATTTTATTCCCTTTTACTCAAGCACCTTACTCCAAAAATGAGTATGATATCTAGAAAAATCAGACTTCAAACAAAACTCCATGTGTTCATTATTTTCAGCATTCTTGGTGTAACAGTTAGTGCAAGTGTTCAGACTCACTAAATATGAGTAATCAAAATCATATATTACGATTTTATGAGTCGTATCAGCCACTTTTGATAGGTGGGTTTAATAACAATGGATAAAATCAACCCTTTTAAATAAATATTTATTGTTGTTTTTTTAAAAGAATCTATGTAATACAGATACACAACAATCTCATACAGACTCTTTTAAGAATTCAATGAATTTTCCAGGCCTGAGCTCATTTCTGTGTTCACCATTCTCAAACGAAAACTGAGTCAAGAGACAGCAACTAGTTTTCATAGGACTCACTGGCTGAAACAGCCTGTGCTGGCTGCCTTCCACCAAGTCCATCTGCCACCAAGCACAGAATATGATCTGGGTTTCCAGCCCTAGAACAAAAGTGGAGAAATGCTGCCTTACTTTTGAAGACTAGCAGGCTGGAAAGAGTAGCTATACTGCATTATTTAGGGTTTCTGGAAGTGCTATCAAAGGAGTACACTAGTAGAGAATATCTCACAAATCTAGAAAATGTAAACACTCCACTCAGATATATAGAGGCTTTGATATAACTTGCTGAATAAGAATTAATTCTGAGGGACTTTTTCCATATTTACTAATCACAAAATAATAAGAGAACAAAAGATGCAGCAAGCCTTGAAAGAATCATACTTTGTGGATTTCAGAAAGAACCCATAAATTAAACCTCTCATTAGGAATAAAACATTGCTACCCTTACAGCCTTAATTCCCACGTTACATAATGGATGGAACAAATGCAACAAACGTCTTCCTTCTAAATGTGCAATACGACTCACAGTACCCTGGTGAGACACTTCAACAGAGATGAAGATTTCCAGGACCTCTGAAACAGCATGTTGGTAGGTTGGGGAAGTTTGAGAGGCATGGCTTAGCCAACTTGCCTAAGGAAATAAAATTTTTTGCCATTGTGATGCCTTGCCTAACAACTTGACTACTTTTTAATCAACTTAAGAAAAATGGCAAAAAAAATCACAGAGGAAAGTGATGCTCCTGCACATTTCATTACAGCTGGACAACCAAAGCATTTACTCTACTGAAAAAAAAGTTGTGACTGAAGTTCAACTGTTAATAGTTGTTCTGGAATATGGGCTGCTTGCATAACTCATGGAAGCCAAACCATGATACTTCTAATTAGGAAACAAAAGAAATTGAGATGTTTTTCACAAACAATATTTCTCTAAAATCACAAACATATGGGTAATAACAAATATTTTTTGAACTCACAAATATCTCTTTACTTTTTGCCCTCTGATGCTGAGCACAATATGGGATAAACCTCCTTGGTCTTGAAAAAAAAAATAGCCAAAGGCACACTATGCCTTGGGCTTTTCTTGGACAATTTTTCTCTTATTTTATATATACATATATCTATGTACACTAACAACAGGACAGGAATGCTGGAGCAGTTGTCTCGAAGCTGTAGTCCACCACAATCATCAGTCTCATTTCACAGAACCAAATAATGGAGATGGAACAGCTTCAGCTGCTAGCACAGCAGATGAAGTTCTCTTTGTTACAGTCTTTTAACAACTTTCCAGCCAATAGCATAATATTAGAAGCTGACAAACATTTGCTTAGGCCAATTAATAAAGCTACATGAAATCCTTCTTTGAACAATGGTTGCTTGTAATAGCTTAAATCAATGGATAAACCTTCATCTTCAGCATTCTTGCATTTCTCTATCCTGAGATGTGCTTTCACACAGCTTTCTGAGAGTTCTATACCTTTTCTGTTTCCCACAGTAAGCACCTAGATTCTGCCATAAATCTACTCCACAGCATGGAAGTGTGATGATCTTCACAATATTGGTGTTCTGACAGAGTGGTCATGGCAAAACAGGAAGAAGAGCTACAATACAGTAGAACAGAAGGTTTCCTTACAAACTATAGAGATGGAAGAGCTGAAAAAGCCATTCATCTAAGTGCATGTTGTTTGCGTTATTTAAATTATTGTTTAGAATTTAAGACTAATGAAAAAAAACAATGTGCACCTTTAAGTTTCTATTTTCCTGGGTCTGTAATAATATTTTCTTTTGACAAAGAAATTACAGCGATAAAGCCTTCAGCATAACCATATGTCTTCTCATAGTATTTATGACTCAAAAGACATTTTTAATTTCCTAGTCAGGACCTGCAATATTTTCTGTTTTGAAATTTCAAAATATTATTTCAATTGGATTTCAAGCTGTGAGGAATAGAAGGTAGTTTCACTTATATCCTGAAGTGCTGCAAGCAGAAATGAAGACAGATTACTGTAACACTAGTTCCAAAATATGCTGAAACCAAAGGGCTGTGAAAAACAAAACCACAAAAGTTTAGTTTGTAGCAGGTGCAAATGCCAAATTACTTCAAAGCTACAATCCAATAAACAACAATGGATGGGAGACAGTGAATAAAGAGCTTAACATTTGCATTGACATCTAATGATAAGGAAGTAACATTATGGCCCTTAACTACAGCTGAAATCATAGATGATTGCCAGAGTCAGCAAAATGTAACTAAAACAATGCTGTATTCAGCTACAGAGGTATCAAAGTTTGGCCATAAATCAGGTGGGACTAAAATCCAGCAAAATGAATCCTATCAATGCAAGCCATACATTCATATTCCAGTTGTGTCTGTCACCCATTAATAAAATTTCTAATAGATATGGGAGAGCAACATCCAATATTAATGCAGTAGGATGTTGAGAAACTGGGCATACAATACAGATTGCAAAAAGGTAAAATCACTGGAGTAAATGGAGCAAGAAATGTTACTGCCAAACTGCTGAGGTTAATTTGTGGCTCCTGGGCAAGAAATAAGTCTTCTCATCTTAACCCTAGAAGAAATCCAGTGACTTGAAGTGCACTCATTCCGTGCACTCCCTAATTCAAGAACTGCTCGTGTATCATCACAGTGCTGTATTTTTGCTGCAGCACAAAATGAATGTATGAAGTTATATAGTTGTTTTGGGGCCACTAACAGCTTCAATACCAAACAGAGGAAACCCAACAGGCACAATACAGGCACTCGGGGTGGTTTCACATTCTCCTAATTCTAATGTCAATGCTGGGGAACATGACAAGGCTCAATTGGCGCTTATCTGGAAGGGAGGCCAATACACCTTTAATAGCTCCTGCACAGGTATAAACATTCACCCATAATTGCAAAAGCTGTGCTTGCCAAACTTTTACAAGCTATCTCACTCCTTCCAGACATGAAATTAAAGAAGGAAGACCCTCATGAAAAGATGGGAGATGCAACACCAGCAGAGTAGCAAGCACTTAATGAAATAAAAGTTTTAACTCCACCCCGAGAGATATCAAGTTCAGGCAGTTAAACAACTTGAAACACTGAGGGATAATCTATCGGGACAAACCCCTCTGAGACTTGAGTTGTTTTCCTATTCCAGAAATAAAGCCAGAACACCCTCACTAAAGACCAAAGGAACGAGTTTCAAGTTAGGGAACTGCCATTTTCTCAATTTACATGACAAAGCTCAAAAAAAAAGCCAAGATGAAGTGATAATCATTTTTATTTAGGCCCTTTTAAATTTTGGTTACTTTTGTGGCAGACACAGGAACCTTATCATAATCGCAGGATCATTCCTTTTTTTAATAATCACTCTATAGTAGGCCCAATTATAATTTTCTTTTATAGGACCCTGCTAAGAGATGAAATCCACCTGTGATGCATGGATGAAACTTTCAGTTGCCACCATAACTGCCTATATTTTCAGTTTATTAACGTGATTGTCATTTGTGTTTTAATCACAAGCACCTTGTTAGGAGACAAAAAATATTAGTAGGACTGCGCATTTTATGTATTATTAGTTTGATTTTTGAAAACTTTGTCTTTTTACTGAAAAAAATGGTGTGAGGAAGAGCTTTTATGTTTATGTTATGGATGCATAATTTTGTCTCAACCAAATTTAGCCTGGGAGTTGGTACAAGAATTCATATTTGGAATCAAGGAAAATGTATTTAGTGTTCCAGTTGTTTCTTGGAAGGTTTTAGATTTATTATGGTTTGACTAAATTTTTCAGAGATATTAACAAGTGAACTAAATAATCTTAACAAAACAAAATGTTCCATACAAAATGATTGACTAGAAGGGGGGACAGCCATGGATTACAAATGGGATATGGATAAAATACAGGAATGTCTTTTACCAGCTCTCAAGCAACTCTACTTGTAATCATTTTTGGAACCAAATGCATTATCAATCATTAGACATTCCAAAGCATATCAGAGTTGTATTTCCGCTTGAACATGCCTGATGTACTACTGGTTTTCTACCATGTGTTCCAAAAGGAACTTCTTTTATTTATGCTAATCAATATGGCAGCTACAGTACATTCTGCACCACACAGGCTTCTCAGCTGTGGGTGCAATTTACTGTGGCAGCAATTGTAAAAGAATGCGATCCAGGTGATTTTTCACTGAAATTAAAAAAAAAAAAAAAAAAAAAAAAAAAAAAAAAAGCAAGCTGGTAAACTAGGACAATACAGACAAACTTAAAAATGATAATAATTTCATTTATGATCTCATCAACAGTAAAGCCAGTTTTTTTGTTTTGAGTCAGGATTAAATAATATGGAGCTGTACTCTATATCCTGGAGAAGAGAGTATAGGTCCAATGTAAAGATGTTTTTACATGAAAACCTTCATATGGGAACTTTTTTGTATTTTGTATGAAAACTTTGTAAGCATAAGCAGTCTTGTTGAAGTTACACTATTATCAGTAATGTATCAAATTACAAAATCCCTAACTAGCAGGGCTCCTTGTCAATCTTCCCCTTTTGATCACTCCAAATCAAAGACTGCCTTAGGAGTTAACCCCAATTGCTGGCCTCTCTCTTGCTCTCCTCTCTTTTCTATTTCTTTTTAATCTCTCTACCTCTCATTTTACTAGTAAATAAAATCCCTACTATAGACTTGGGCATATGGTGTCGTTTGCACCTTAATTCTAGAGGTAGAGGCATGTCTCAATTACTGGACGTTAACAGCTTATTATCTTCTTCCCAGTACAATCTCTATCATTCGCTCTTTGTTTTTTGCTAGTTAACTCTTAAGATCACAAAGAAGCAGTCATTTGGAGAAAAGAACTAAGGAAAAATACAGGCTTAGCACGATTGTAAAAAAATTCAAAATAGAACTGAATGCCTAAAAAAAAGGGTCAAAGCCAAATTCATAATAAGTTTTGCTGCACTTTATTTTAAAATTTCTATCAGTATCCTGGAATAAGCCTATACTAATCTGAATTGTACAGCTGAGTTACTATTAAAAAGATGTTCAGTGTTGCCCAAAGCAATTTTTTCCATGGTATATTAGGTCTAGTTAGCAAATTGGAAGAAGTACTGCTGACATGACATAGCAACTGAGTAAAATGAAGCCTTTAGTAGGACAATTTGAGAATACAGGATTCAGTCCATGTTTAGATTATAAAGTTTGAGAGCAGGCACACCTGACAAATGGGAATTTATTTCACAATAACAAACTCTTTGAATCCATGATTTATGAGGGCAGTTATAAGAGTCACTTATTTAAAGTCATTGCTTAACGCACTGGCAGATGCTTCCTAATTATTAGAATAAAGAGTGAGAACATTTTTTTTCAAAGGATGTGCATGCCATTAAACATCTTGTAATTCAGCAACTATCACACGATGATCTCTTTTATAAAGTTCTGTTTATGATGTCAGGCAATCACTGAATATAACATTAAACACCAGTAACTGAAAATGTTATGTTATGACACAAAACCTCAGACCTATTTGCTGTATTATCCTTAGCAAGTATTCCAGCCTGAAATGAATACAAATCAAGCACTGCTGTCAGCAAGACAAGCTGTATTTCAAGTTTCTTCCATCTGCTGTCGCCAAGAAAAACACCCAAACAATCAAGCACTGAAAAGATCCAAGACTGCAAAAAGCAACACAAGTTTTATACACATTTGGAATTATCATTACATTCAAGCTTTTATTGAAAGTTTTTAAATGCTAGCTTTACTAAAGAAGCAACATTAATACATTAATACCTAGAAGAGGAAGAAAAAAAATTACTTGAACAGTGAATGTCCATGTATTTGGGACAAGGAAAACTAGGAATTATTTGATGTGAAATAAAAAAATGTCTTAGGATATTTTAAGGGCTTATTCATGTGAGACTTTGATACTTGGACTACAGTTTGCAAGGAAGTTGAGAATATTACAAGTACTTCATTGTGAAACTGCAGTATGCTTCCAGCTCAGAAAGGAGAGAATAAGCTTAGTCATATTCTACAAATATCAGAGTTACTTAATGTTCAATTATTGCGCCTCGATTCATAAAATAACAAAGTTGTACTTTTCAACACAATAAATGTTTTTTAATAAATAAACATGTGACTGTGGACAAAAGTTTTTAGGATAAAGGCAAAGATTATATAATGAATTTCATTAACAAAGATTGAAATGCAAAGCAGAATTTTGAGAGCAAAAACAATATCTCATGATAAACAATTCTCTTTCTCTGCAGTAAGAGAAGTTACATGGCTTTAGTAGATCATGGCTTGCAATTTGGGAAAAGTTGTTGAAAAACAAAAAATTTAAGATGGTTCAGTTATAAGAAGAGCATATTAATTAACCAGAAAAAGGCAAAATACTGATGTCAAAAATCAAAAAAATGTTTCAACACACACCTCTTTAGTTTATACAAGGTATGAAGCTCTAGTTAAAACAGCTCAAGGTGACTTTGACCTAAGCAGATTGCCAGTCTCATATATTTGTAGAAGAGCAAAGAAATTTCTTTGTACCTGAAATAATTTGGATGAAATAAAGATTCAAAAGAAGTCAATAAGCACTTTGGTATTGATTTCAATATTTCATTCCGATGGTTTACTGCTGATAGAATTTCAGAACATTAATATTTAGAAAGATATATAATATCGAGTAAGCCACTTAATTGCATAGAACAAACTATAAAGTAAAACCATTTACTCTGTATTAAAGAATTTCAATATAACATTTATTTCTACATAACATTTAGCTGCAGAAGGCTAAACTGGCTGTCAAAAGAAAAGTCAAGCTTTCAATATTGAAGAATGGGTCCTGCAAATAACCTTGGGCAAGAGATTCAGCAGGTAAACTGTCAGCCACATTTTTGGTGGTTAGAAATGCCTCTCTCCCAAGTTCCTTCTAAATTGACCTGGATTAATTATTTACAATATTAATTATATAATGACTTACATTGAGTGACTGAACAAGAAAAAACATGCAAGAAAAGTTTAATGCCATCCTCCTGATGTTCTACATTCAATCTGATATCACACACTTAGTAGTTGAAGTTTCCCTGAGGTGAGGTTTTTCCTCTGCTTGTCATGAGTTGTTGGTTTGTTTTTTTTTTTTTTAACATGATTGAATATAATTTCTTACTCCAAAAGCAACTAATAGATGGAGCTCCAACTTTTAGGGCAGTGGCTACTTCAACAAGGAAAAGTGATGGCTAGAAGCTTCTGTGTGTAATGTATGTGCTCATCCTTCTCGAAGATTATGAAGGGAAGGTCTGATCACACATCAGGAAGAAAACAGTCACAGTCCTCTAAGTACTACTACTACCTCTCACTACCTCTAAACTCCTGCTAGTAGGAGGCAAGTTTCTGTCAATTCCATGTGAAATCTTTTACATGTCCTAAAACTTCTTCAAGTGATATGGAATGCAGCATCTGCTTTGATAAAGTACTCCAAAATATAAGCTATTTTCAGCACTATAAAGTACATATTTATGTCTTTACTTAATCAGTTTAAGAGTCCCCTATTAGTGAACATCTTTTCTGCTTTTAAGTATTTGTCTCCAGTGATCTATATTACCTCAGAAGTTAATCTGAACAGCTGGCATGCATTGTAACCGCTATTAGCATTACCATGTATTTCTCCCTACCAGTCCACATCTCCCCTTCCTCTTTACACTTTGCAAATTCCAAAGAACATTAATTAGTATACACACCATGAAATGATTTAGGCTGTCCTTTGAAACAGGAAAGCTGGTTAACAAAAAGCTAAGAACAGCTTCAAATATGGATGCCAATTGTTTAGCTATCTTAAAGACACAATCACTTTATTTTTGAAAATTAGTCAGTGATATCATAAGTAAAACATTACCAGAAAGCCTGTGCTGTTGTCAGAGCATTTTGAATAAAATTTCTTTAGTTCCCTATGTACCTGGAACTTTGAAGAGTCTTTTGCATACACATTGGAAAAAAAACCCCAAAAACCAAAACCAAAACCAACTACCTTCTATAGCAGAAAAGTTCAACTGAATCACTGCTATCTGAATTACTCTGATGAGAGTCTTCAGAGGCCTTCTCAAAGAATACTGCTCTTTATCATTCTATGAACTAAATAATTAAAAGTTGGATTTTTCATCTCATCTTCATTTCATCTCTCATTTTAATTTCTTTCAATTGTCTTTTTTTTACATTTTAGAACCTTCTAGAACTACAAAATCTACTATGATTCAATCTGTTAAGGTATGAAGAGAAATATGAAAATATATACTTGAAAATAATACCAGTTTAGGTATAAGATTTTAACATTATATACTTCTATCTTTTTTTAGGGCAATTAACTACTCCATCAGGAAGAGGAAAATTGAGAAAGAATGCACTTAATCACTGCTTCAACCATTTTTGCTTTCCTGAAGGTAGCTAGATTGGCAGAAAAGTAAAAAATCCCCCAAATTTAGTCTCATTCTGTAGGATACTATAGAATACTATACTGTAGAATACTATAGCCCAGCCTTTCATGTAGTATAAAATATGTATTATCAATCATGTACCTTGCTAAAATCAATACTCTGACAGAAGTTTCCAACTTGCAGAGTTCTTAGCACAACATTTAAAGTTGATCTAAAGGCCATTGTATGAATTAATTTGGAATCTTCCTGTCAAAAATAACGTTTGTTATTAGCCTGTTGAGTGATGCTAACAAGGAAAACAAGCAACTTTATAAGATTTGGAATACTGTTAACACAAAGAATTATCTTCAGTAATAAAAGTTCCAACCATCACAAGATATAGTCAATTTTGTGTGATACTAACAAGGTCTAGCTTTCAGCAGAGCCACAATTCTGCCTAGACAGAATTTCCCAGGCACTTAACATATTTGATGAGTTTTTGATTTTCTAAGAATTACTTAGTAAATCTTAAAAGTCATTTTCATCCACTTGAAATATTCGAGATTGCCAGTGAAACCCTGAGTTGATCTTTATTTGCTAATCTATACATTAGATCAGAATTTCATTTAAGTAAATCCAAGTATTACTTGAGAATATCTAAATCCAGTAATTATTCATTAGACTACGTATATCTTTTCAGATGACACATCATTCTTGTAGAATTTATCTCAATAACTAAAATACTGCTAACAATGACCAATAAGTCAATGGAAATGAAGAGATAGTCGTCAAAGCTACCTACAGTGCATCAGTAGTGGTTAAGGCCTTGATTAATTTCAGTGTAAATAGTAACAGTATTAAAGTGGGCCACATGAAAGTTAAGCACAATTTTATTACCAGGCAAAATTTGCACAATACTTTTGAATGCACTGGTATTTTGTGCATTAGCTAGCCCATTAAAAAAATATAATATTTAAGAAATAAAAGCAACAAGCCCATCAAAAGAGGCTCAAAACAATTCTCAAAGACAGGGCTTGAATGTCTAATTAAAAAGAAAAATAATATTCCTATGATGGTGATCACAAATAGCATGTAATGGTATTTGTATATTATATAGTGTGCTAGTTTTCATTCTGTATTTCACATTCCATAGCTAAACTTTGAAGTTCCAACTGTTTGGTAATTCAACACACCCCATATTTAATGCCAATTTACTAAAGAGGAGGTTAGAAATGTGTTTGAAAATTGCTTTTTTTTCCCAGAAATGCTCATAAAATCTCTGAAAGACACCAGACAGTTATTTCATACTGCATCAGGACTGACAGAAACATTCAGAATTTATTCTAACAGTTTGACATATTTATCATTACATTAATATCAAAACTGTATTAAAAAGTGAATTTCAGTACATTCAATGAGAAATTGGCTACACTACAAAAGCACTGATAATAGTGTTATCTCTTCTGTTCCAGCAAATATAACCTCAAAGAGGAAGCTTCCCTCTATTGACAATTCAAAGCCTTCTTGAGTATTCACATTATGACTCTGACACTTGCATGACTGATAAGAGACAAAGTCAGAAAAAATTTGAAGGTCATTCTTTTGTCTCCCTTGAAACTCCTTTTTAATACCATCTAGCAAGCCTTTTCTAGGAAACTCTTTCTTTGGAAATGCACTCCTTTTGGGTAGATATTAAAATGCAACTACTGCATGATGGAAAACATTCTAGACACTCTTTTTGTTTTTTTTAAACTTGCCATATTAAAATAAAAACTTCAAAAATAATAGAACTGACCTTTAAAATTAAAAGAAACAGCACTGGATTAGGAAATATGCCCATACATACAGAATGTTTGCTAGTTATGTTAAAAGATTAAGCTTTTAAAACTGATTATATATAGGGTTTAAGTAGCAACTTGAATATGTATTTTCACTCAAACTTCCAAAGAGTTTTAGAGAATTATAGAAATATTAAAGGAATGAAAATTGTGTTGGAAAGTCAGGGGAAACAGGATAAGAAAAATATTTCTATGGTGTGACCTGTTAAATACAGAAAAATTGTATTCATAGCATGTTAAAAAAGCAAATTATCCTCATAGTACATTAAAAATGAATATGTGACAAAGGGGCCAGGGTTCAACCACTGTAATACTTCAAAAAATTACAGATAATCCACACTGAAATGCTTTTTACATACAAAGAACGCAACATATTTTAAAATTATTATCATGCATAAATAGCATTTAAGTTAGCTTTATAGTTTATCATTGAGAAATTAGATTTTATAATTAAACAAAAATTATATCAAATTTGTCTCTAAAAGACCTAAAATAAGTCAAGAGGTTAAATTGAAATATTATTTAAATTACTGTGCTTGTGATTTAGTTAGCAACACACAGACACCCTCCCAATTCCCCACCACATCATTTAGACTCTCTTCTCAACACCAAAATTACTTTACAAATGTGGAACAAGGAAGTTTACCCTTTGGTATACTCATTTTCTAAACATTTGAAGAGGCATTTTTACTGTCAGTAAAAAATTACAAGATTGAAGAGAAAGGATCTTCAACCTTAGTAGACAATATACTTTCCTATCAATGTGCAGTCTAACAAAGCCCTTAACTTAGGGAAGCAAAGCATTTAAGTGAAGATTCTGAGGAGCCTGCAGACATTTGGTCTTTTCAAGAAACAGAGAAAAAGCAGTACAGTGCTACTAAGATAAAAGCAGACAGGACTCATAACTGTATCTTCACTTTTGCTCATATATACATATATCAGCAAGAAATGGACATATATTTATCATACACAACATCATATTCATTTAATGATCTTTTACCAGAATATGCTAAATATTAAGACACATCTTCTCTTAGAAACAGGCATATCTGATACAAATCTGTGTTCTAAATGATCTTCATGGAACTAGAGCCTCTTGCACAAAATCACTCTTTATATCAGAATGAATTTCAAAATTTGACTGGAAGAACACCACAATTACTTATATAAAGATGCTTATGTTGAGCTGCTGTGGACCCAAAGACTATGTTCAAATTAGCAAGAAGTGCATATTCATTCTTCAAACCCAATGTACATACTTACATACATCTCAAATTGTTCTATTTCACACTAGTTCCTCTTTGGTCCAACAGACTGAGCAAACCAGTATAATTTAAGAGTATATAGGCAAATTCCTAAAGTTCACCTCCTGCAGTATTTCATGTAAAAGGATCACGTGCCCTGTTTATTGTAAACCAAAGTTGAGAAGGTGTGAATAAAGGTGGCACAAACATCAACAGAGCAACCCCCATGTGAACTAGGCACTGATGCAAGTGAACACCTCATGCTTTGGAGGAGGACAACGAAGCTGAGAGATAATTGAGACTCCACTCATGGAGAAGGATTTTACAGAGCAGAAGAACTGAAACACATCCAGAAAGAAAATTCCTTGTGGTAGACAAGAGATGAATTTTCTAGGTAGAGTGGAAACAGATACTACTAAGAGCAGACCTCAATAATAAGTATGCGACACCTGGCGGATTCCATTCTCAACTAGCTACTGATTCCACAAGAATCAGTAATATTTTATGTGTGCTTTTGATATAAAAAGGAGCACTGTAAAGATACAGGAAGCACAAAATAATTTCAGGTAAAATGACCTGAGCTAATTCAGTAAAATAAACTGAAATAATAGTAGCAACACATTTTAAACTTTCAACTTAAGATTTTTACATTTCAAAAGAGCTCAAATGAAATGAAAAATTAACAAGGGAAATCACCCACAACAGAAAAATTTGGTGAACTGAGTGAGTCAGAGACTAACCATTAAAGTTTCTTAAGGTATCTTGAGTCTATATCCCACACATTTTAAAAATAAATAAGCAAATAAATAAATTATTGACCTTTTGGAGAAGAATTCCAGAAGGAACTGATGAACAATCCCATATGGAATACAGTGAACAACCAGAGCTCAGAAAGAATGGAAACAAAATAACTAGCAAATACATTTCCCCCTTAAAAGGTCAAGAAACTTAGGGACAAAATAAACGTTTCCAGGAGGCAAACTGAGGTGGCCCCATAAATGAAATGCAAACAGGTAGCTTACATTTCAGCCATTAAAGCAGAGAAAAAGCAAAAAAGCTAATATGCAGTAAATAGTAGTAATAATCCAGTTTCCTAATTCTGTCAATGTTTGATGAATAAAAGGAATACAATTGTCCATAGCTGACAGAATGCATCTATACCACATAAAAAGTTGCAGGAAAACTCAAAAAGTAGATTTCTAAAACTAGCACATGAATCTTAAAGCCCAGTAACAATTTTATTAATTAATTTGAGACATATCTATCTGCCCATGTTAGTGTACGTTTCAGATCCATTAGATATAATCTTTTTTTTAAAGTAATCAATGTTCCTGACAAAAAAAAAAAAAAAATGCTACTATTTATCTGGACTTTGGCATTTCATTCTGTTGTACTTAAAGGTGTTAAAAAATGGGATTAGAACAAATTCTATGAGCAGTTTGAATAACTAGCTCAACAGAACAGGCTGTTTAAAGATATATAAAGGAAGTCTATACCTTGGGACCAATTTATGAAATTTGAAGTTGATGATTTGGGTGCAAAAACTGGTACTAATGAATTCAGCTGAGGCCAGAGAGGAACTGAAATCAAAACCTATACCAATAAAATCCAGGATTCTGCTGAAATTTATTTCTGCTTTTTGTTATTTTTGTTGTTTTTTTCCCCCCAGTTATCTTTTCCTTTTTCAAACTGTTGTTTTGTGTTTACTATTCCAGCTGTTGCTTTTCAGGATGGATTTTACCCTGTGCTATATATACTGTCATTTTTGGAAGATAGCATGTTCAGAACATAGATGTTCTTCAATTTATACAGAAAATAATCCTCTGAGTAACAGTGGTATGAATGTGTCTTTAACCTGCTCCTTCAAAATTTTTTTCCTCAGCTTTAAAGAAGCTTGCGTGGAGGGATTTCAATTGTTTGTTCTTTACTAAATGAAACTTTCCAGTATTTTAGCACTTTCAATATTTTAGCACTTTCCGATATTTTAGCAGAGATAGGAAATTTGCAAATAAACAAACAGGAGAACAAATACAAATTAAAGTCTTTGTACTGTTTTTACTTTTCCGGTTACTCAAATTTGGCAAAATATTTGTAGACTTGAATTTGATCCAGTGGGTTTTAAATGTAAGAGCAATACAGTAGACTACAGGTTTGTGTGAGCAATACCTGAAGTGGCATATATAGTTACACCATAGCCTTGTGGTTCTGTGGTTCTGTATTTTCCAGAGCTAATTAATAATAATGTAAGCAAATAACTATTGGGATTTTAAGTGACTAATAGCGTAATTTTAATTCAATTTTGATCTTAAATCGATTCTTAAAATCTATTACTAAACTGAGCAGCTGATCCAATGCTTGCATTATCTCCATTTACTGTAGCACACTTCTAGCTAAATACTCATCCTGTTCTTTACATAGCCATACAAAAGGGCTGTGGGAACTATCATGCTGTATTGGTTTTAACATCAGCAGGCAAATTACACTCCAAATAAGCCACTTCCCTCCCTGTCCACCTTTTGGTAATTTCCTCATTTCCAGAACTAAGAATATCTTAAATGACAGTATTGGACAAGACCAGATAGCCTTTATTAAGTCATTATAGCACTAATTGAAGTATTCTCTGTCTATAAACAAATAAAACATCAATAATAGACCTACTCTGATTTTTTTTCCCAATTACTCTGGTATTTAGCCACACACTATGGAAAAATTCCTACTTTTATATACCTAACAGAGATTACTCTGGTTAATATGAACTATGCAATAATTTTTTTCTTTCAAATGTTTTTTAGAACACTGACTATAAAAAAAATCATGAACCAAATTCTTCTTTCATTCCATTAACTCATATTAGAAGTGTGAGAGACTGGTAATGCAGACAACTTCCTTCTTTTAAATGGTAGTGCTATTTTTATTTCATGTAAAGCATTTTGCTATGCTAAGTGACTTTTGTTTACTGCTCAGAAGCTAGACTTGCAAGACTGTCAGTAAAGAACTATTTTTAACTTGCAGTGTACCTGAAGTTAAAGCACCACAGCCTTTAACAGCTTTGGTTTAAATATTAATGATAAGACTTCTATGGGGAACAGTGAAAAACGCCTCCTTTTTGCAGTACAAACATACAGAAGAACTACAGTCTATTTCAAATAAATATGAAAGTTTGATTCTGTGAGTACTGAATACAAAGAGTAGGTGATGCACATATAACCTGCTCCTCAACCCACTTCTGTACATAATATTAGCTTGACACAAGATGCCTTTAAAATCTTTGAAGAGCAGATGAATCACAGCTGTTATGCACAAGCAAACTGCTAAGATGGGCTATAATTCTGCAATGTTATTTTAAGTGATGGACAGAAGTGCGTGTGTCTAAAGGCTAGTGCAAAAAAATAATTCCTTGTTGTAAAGCTTGTGTAAAGTCTGCTCCTTTTGTGAACTTTTTTTCTCAACAATGTGGACATAAAAAAAGTTTGAATGCTGACCAGAAATCAGGGTAGGTTAAATTATGTCCTCCTCATACTCCAAGAATAAGGACAAAGCAGTTTGAAAACAACAGTTCCCTTACAAACATTTTGGCGACTTTTTTGAGAAACACTGCTTGATGCTTACATAGCAAGACGATTTAGCAATGCCTGTTTCTGAATATAACAATTTATAATGTACTAGCCATATAAGCTATTCTTGAGCAAAATCTAATTAGAACTAATGTAAATCAAACTTTTCACCCAATAGCTTAGAATAGAATCCCAATAGTTTAGCTTGAACATGTCCCTTGGACCTAGCAGAAGAGCAGAAAACTTTAATATTACTAACACACATTGTATGGTATTTCTGATAACACGAGCTTAATAGAATCTGCAAAATAGTTTTCAGATTTCCAGGATATTTTACAGCAACTACCAGAGAAGACAAATGTATGTATGTATGTATACATTTATTTTATAATTACAATCATTACAATAAACAGAAGCAAAAGAACAACCAATGAATATTAGATAAAGAAATTATACATCTCAGAAATGCAAAAATGGAAACGAGGTCCTGAATTTATTGAAAAATTCTCATTGTTTGTTCTAAAGCTAGAAAAAAAACTTCTTTCTGCTATTGAAGCATTTCTGTGCCAAAAGAAAAATGAATACACACATGTTCCTCCTTCAAGTTGATTTTCACAGTTGCTTTGAATAGGTCTACTGTTATAAAAGTCACGAACACCACCAACTCCTCCTCTGCTCCAACTAACTACAAAAACAGTTGAACTCAACAGTCAACTCCTGCCTTCAGCAGAGCACCTACTTTCACATTCTGTTCATATGTATAACCCTGCCAAGTACCAGCTTATTCTATTTTAATTTTAGTATAGGAATAGGTTTTGCCTATCTGAGTACACCAGCTGAGGCAAGACTGATTCCTCACATACCAGGGTTTAGACTGTTTAGTCTTAATGCAGTTTTGCTGCTATGAAATGAGGGGAAGAAAAAAAAAGGAAACTATCAGGAACAGGACTCTCTTAAGTCTCAAACCCAATGGAAAAAATAACACTAGTTGCAGCATTATTAACCTTGAGAATATTTATAATGCTTCAAAAGACTATGCAAGGAAAATAATGAAAGCAGGTGTGTCTATGCCTGACAATAACATATATCTACAAGATTCATGTGGCAACATCTATACATTAAAAAAAAATTAAAAATCCTATGAATGATTCAGAGAACAGAAAAACAAAAAACATATTAACTACCACTTAATATCCAGGAACTCAGAAATATTTGATACCTAATAGGTGAGGTATATAGCACCACCCTACTTTCCTTTGAACGCTCAGAAGAACAGACTGCATGTACAATAAAACCTTTCAGTTTACCTTTTAATTTAGTCCTTATGCCTTCTTCTACTGTATCTTCCTTCAGGAACAGTCAGTTAACATGAAAGGTTAGCCAAAGAAAGGAATTAATGCTGGCACCAGAGCTAGACAAAAAACAAATGTCAGAATAATTTTTGTTTCCATGAAAACATACAAAAAGCATTTTATATATATCAAATATCAAATAGCAAATAATTATTGCCTTGCAGAAAAAAAACCCCAAAAACTAAACATAAATCCAACCAAAAGTTCCTTATGTCCAATTAAAAAAAAAATCATAAAAAAATTAGTATCAACAATAAAAAGATATCTTTTTTAACCAGAAATTATAGATGAATTAGTCCATGAGGGACTATCTGAAGCATGCTGCTTCATTTACATTAACACACTCAAATGCATGTTCCTTCTCTTGACATAGTTCACAGGCATAAGAGAAGTGAATCTGTTACATTGTAATGACGGCACTAGAGCTAACTGGCAAAATAACTATAAGGAAAGGCAAGAGCTCACCAACATGAAAGTACACTAGCTCTAGAAGGATCTGCAGGGTAGGAAATATTTTGAGACTTTCCTAGTAGTTCATAAGACAATTCCCAACTGCTGAAATTTTACTTCAGGAAAAAGAACATCTGCACCCTTGTACTATAGATTGTTTCTACAGGGAATAGGCAAGATTCACAAAATAATCCATCAAAAAGAGTGAAAGATAGTGTTGCACAATATGGAAAATAAGCTTCTTTCCTCTCCATTGCCCTCCTCAGTCTCCAAGTTGTAGGATTTTAGAAGAAAACAATTGTTCAATAGGTACAAGAAGAACATCTGCATGGCTCTATTGAGAGAGCAGAATCTATACAGAGAAAAATCTCTGACTACTTCAGTAGTATAGTTTCTTGTTTTCAGTGTGGATTTTGTAGTGATATCATAGTGCCACTTAAGCAGAAGTATGCTGTCAGAAGTTCTGAAAAGCTATGCCACTGATATAAGTCTAAATTTTATTAAAGTCAGTGTTAAATTCTAATTAAGAACTCAGCTAAATCAGCTTTAACTGAAGAGAAGGATAAAATTTATCTTGACTGTTCCTGAGGGAAACTAAAAACAAAAGATACGAATAAATTAAAAGGTAAAATTAAAAGTATTCTGTGGATGGTTAAACACTGAAATAGGTTTGGAAATCTCTACCCATGGCAACATTCAAAATTCTCAGACAAAACCCTGAGCAACCTTTGAGCAAGCAGCTGGACTACACAATCTTCAAAGTTACCTCCCAGTTAAAATTCTTTTAATAGATAAGGCTCTTACCATATACATCACCACAGCCATTAAAGTCCAGGAAGAGAGAAAAAACTAGATTTCTGCCTGTAATTTAAGCTAGCTTTACAAAAATGGCTCTTGTTCTATTAGTAACAGAAGAGCATGAACCAGTTATTCCACGTGCCATTCTGGTTTTCTGCCTTAAAGCATATTTTACTGTATTGCATTATCGTTTTATCTTCAGATACTCAAAAATTCATGTATTTGAGTCCTCTCTGATTTCTGACATGAGAAATGCTCTGCAGAAAATAGTTTTTCCAAATCAAAGTAAATGGTTTCTATGAGCCCATTCACACCTAGCAAAAGGACAGCAAAGAGTGGGAACAAGGGGTGTTTATTGTGGTAGTTGAAAGTGGTATCAGTCAATTAAAATTTCTGTTCTTACAAGAAGCAATTAAAATCTGGCAGGCTTTAAAATTTTTACTTTATTTTCTTGAATATTATCATGATAGATTACTTACTGCATGATCACTTGTCTGAAATCTGGGTTTACTTCATGAGAACATGTTCCACCTTTATTCAGAGAAAATAACACCAGTAGAATGGTACTATGTGAACTTCTACAGTATATATGTGTCCAGAATCATCCATTTAAGAACACAGAGATTCACATTCCTCATCTCAGCACCACTTCTATCCCGACCATCTTCCCACAATAAAAAAAAAGAGTACCAAATATCGTGTAAGGTTTTCTTTTTCTAATGTCCAGGTAGAAACACAGGTTATACAGAATTCCAGACACAATCATCCTTGCAGTCTCAAAACCTTACGCTGCCAAATGATAACTTTTTTGACTTTATAATGACAGAAATGTAATTTAAAAGCTTTAGAAACCCTGTACTTCTTGTAGCTTCAGAATAGACTGTTTTGATAACCACAGGAAAGCTATTTAATTAAAAACACTCATAAGTAATGAACTACTCATTTCAATCCAGAATGCCATTATAAATAATTAGCTATTCCAGTAAAATATTAAGACGTATTTTTAACAGTATTATGGCTGTGATTAGTGGCAACAGATGCACCAAAATATTGCTGTGGTAAAAGGCCAATCTGGATACCTTTTGTTAGGTACTGATAATAACCTGTATGAACTCTTTTTTTAATCCAAAAGCAAGACAAACATAATAAACATAATATATCAAACAGTAAAGTGTCTTTTGTATGTATTGCACTACGACCATTAATACAGATACTTTCAAAGAAGTCAGGCATAACAAAGAATCTTGGCAAACTGTACTTCAAACATGTTTCCAGATACACTGAAGGCCAATGGACAATGAATTTACTAACTTACTAAGCTTGAAAGGATGAGTTTTTCTTTTAAAATGTTTCAAGAAACAATTCCATATATTTTAATTAGATTTGTATCAGAAACCACAGAAGAATTAACCTTGGTAAGGGACATTTTATCCTTATCAGTAGAGGATTAGTGCAAATTAAGAACCCCAAAATTCTTAGCAATAATTTTTCAGAGTACTTTTTTTTTGTATTGATAAATGAAAAAATTATACCAGCACTAAAAAATATTCTTCACTTAACTTCAGAAACATACAGCTTACTACATAACTGTATCAGCAAGAAAAGTGAGTAAAGATCAATGGTTATAAAAGTAAAAAAGGTAAGTAGGGAAAAAAAGCCAGGATGAATAAGCTCTAAGTTAAACAAATATTTATATTCAATGTGATATTAGAAGGTATTCTATCTAAAAGATCTTTTAATATACAAACTGCTTCCTAAGGACACAACTTATGTTATACTTAGGGAATTTTAACAACCTTTTAAATACAAGACAATAAAAAATTTCCAATTAATATAGTGGCAAATAATACCATTGTCCATTTCACAAAGCATCAATTTACACAGGAAAACCACCTAATATCTGATAATAAAATACCATATTTTTCTCTTCACACAAAAACTTTTCTAACTTCTAATACTTTCTTTTAAGAGAAGGAAAGAAAATTAAGAGCTTTGGAAACCATGTTATTTCAGCACTTTAGATCAATCCCTGTTCTCATTTAGAGCAAGCTTCCACCCATTTAAAGACACAATCTTGAGCATATTGCACAATAAAAATTGTAGAATTTGTATACATAATAATACTAATAAAAAAAGGCAGCTAACTCATGGACAGATTTACCTAAATGCTCTCTTGGCCACTGCTGCTATTTGTTTAAAAGCAGATGAAGATCTAGCGAGAATTGTTTGCTATTAGGTCAACTACCTCTACAGAAGGCTCAAACCCATGTAATTGCTTTCTCCATTTCTACTTTTCTCACCACCAGCTCCATACAGATCAAGCTCTGAATAAAAATCAGAAGTCTCACAAGACTTTACCCACAGACACCAACAGAAAGTTTAATTGTCACTCTCAATCCCAGTAAAACAGGTTCAGATTTTAGCAAAGCAGTTAGTAAGGGCCCAATTCTAACAAAATTATTTGCCAAAAGATGGAGAACTGTAGAAATAAAACAGAAATATAGTATGTGCCTAGATAGAAGACTAACAAACCTTCACAAACCTAAAGCAGAACTGAAATAGCAAACAAACTGTTACAGCTTTCTACATAAAAATGGATGCTCTTCCATGTGGACCCAAAACCTGAAATTAGTTGATAATAGTAGGTAATAAAGGAACTACCTACAACAACCACAATAAGAGACATCATCAGCTTTATAGACTAGACCACATTGAAATATAAAAATATGGTTTCAAAGCTTCAAAGAGTGCAATCATGCAGTTAAAGTAGCTTAGGTAATCATAAACACAATGCAAAAGCCAAAAGTTTTAAGAACTGGTGATGTTACGGGCACAAGATACTTGCAAGAGTAAGTAGCGTTGTCTAAGCAAAGGAAACAGATGTCCTTTCATCTTCCGAAAAACCCCCAGGAATTCAAGAACAAATTAAGTGTCATCTAAAATTACAGCAAGAACAAAGCATATAATAGAAGTTATTTAGGCAAAGAACAGTTTATGAAGACAGAGTATTACCGTTTTCAAAGTCTGCTGGCATATCTAGTCTAGTATAGAATTGAACCACTAACTTCTGTGAAATAAGAAACACTAAGAATCCATAATTTTGAACCTAATAATAAAACTATTCAGCTTGGTGAGCTATTCTATGCATCCTCTTAAAACCAGAAATTTCCAGGGTAAGACTGTCAACAAACTTTTAGAGTATTACATACAAGTAATCCTTGCATGCAAATTTGGAATTGTTACTAAACACTAGGCATTGGAAAGAGAGTGATGAGTTAAATTTCATCCACATGTAAAGACAGTAGTTGCTGACAATTCATGAAGTGTTACAGTGAATTATCATGGTTGAATAAATCTCACAGAAGGCTAGATAAGCACATTCATTGCTTCAAATTCACAGAAACACAGATAAGTGTTAGAAAGCCAAAACAGGAGAATGTTCAAGTGTTATTTAAAGGAAAAACACCAAATCACAATGTAAAATTGGTAAAGATTTATAGCCTACTTATTAAGCGTCTAACAATTCTAAAGCTAGAGCTTTAAACGACAGCTATACTGGTCAGTCATAGCTTAACTAAAGCAGGATCTCAGTAATCCTGCATTTATTCTACTTTTAATTCTTAGAATCTAACTGGTTTTACTTACTGTCACATTCAAAGCTCCAAAGAGGTCAGAGCACTGACATATATGAACAAGGAGAGACAGGTGAATCAGAGCCACAAACAACTTACCTGAAGTCATAAAATGCATCAAAGGCAGAAAAGAATGTATGTTGACCAGTACAGGAGATTAGTATCTAGAATTTAAAACCATCTTTACTATTAATTCCATTACTTAGTTGTGTGTACTAACATTCCCAAAGTAGTAGCACTTCAGACACACAGGATATGAGTTCAATCTGAAAACTCAGACAAGCCAGCACAAATTCAGGAATATTTCAAAATTATTAAATGTAGGGTATACTTCCAAAACAGGGGTTTAAGACAGGCAATGTGTGCAAAATTGGATAATTTGTCACAAACAGGGCTTTTCATATAGAATATTTTTTCTGGCACTCCACAGAAAAGTGTCATAAATTTAATACTGCAAGGCAGTAATGAAAAATTCCAAATTTTCATAAACAGCATTTTATTGAGATTACTTATGTATCATCAAATCTATTTCTAAATAACAAAGTTTACAGATGGAATCCTGTCATATTATGACATCAATATTCTGCTTCATTCTTGATAAAACACAGATCATTAATAAATTTCAAACCATCATTTTTTGCTACTCTGATTAAGATATGACACAAAGAGAGCTTAAAATAAGTCTTTTTTTAAGATGCAATACAGTTTCCTTTAACTAGTGATGGACAAAATTGTGAATAGCTCAATAGGCCATGAGTTATAAAAAATAAAAGGTTCCTGGTCATTGCAAGTTTTGTAGATTACATCTCAAGAAATTGCTTTAAAAGTAGTAAATAATGAGGAGTGATAAGGAACTAGCCAAGATCATTTTTACTTTCCTAATAGGCAAAGAGAGTTTATTCTTCTGAGATCTGAAGAACATTTGCTAACTTGTGAGCAGGAAGAAGCAAATAAGGTAATCCTTTAAAGGCAGTAGCAGGACAAAAGTAATTTTGGCAACAGTCAATAGTAACTACTTAGTAAAGCTGATAAAGAGTTTAAATTGAAGGATCACAGAGATACAGGAAAAAGCATTCTGTAAAGATTAGTGGAAGAGTTACAGACATGATGGAAAATGGTACACAGCACATGAACATACTTGGCATCTCCTTTTCTAACCAAAATGACTGGGACAGAAGGCAAGAGGTTACAAACCTCAAAGGTTTGTGTAAAAGAGGGTTTGTGTAGTCTATAAGGAGGAAACAAACCATTTGTCCTCCACTATGTGAGGAAGCACATCCCTACAAAAAGACACAATATCTACATTTATCTTTGATATGGAACAATTTCTAACACATTCACTACATCTGCAGAGAGAGAAGTTTGAACGCAACCATCCATTTCATTGCTCAAATCAGAGATGGTGGGACCTTCTAAAGATCTGAAACTCCCAAACGGACTCTGCTTACAACTGGATTTAAGACTCTGACAGACTTCCATAAAGACCTATGGAACTGCAATTATTTGCAATTGTAGGCTCACTGTAGCCAGTGACTGTCTAGATATTGTTTCCCCTCAAAATAAAATTAAACTCACCACTTGTCCATTCTGTGGATTTTTATGTGCGTATGGTGGTCCACGGATGTGATTCCACATCTGACCAGATGTCATAGCAAATACAACGCACTAGGAAAAAAATAGAAAAACAATATATTCATTATTTACTGTGAGGTAATGAAGAGAAAAACCATTCTGCTGGTTATTCTTGCTTTAGATATATAATTTTTTTCACTAACCAGACACAGTATCTACCTCTATTTGAATTTAAGGATAGTATCTTCAGATTCATTGCTTTCATAAAATTCTTAATGACTTCTACCATTCTGAAAATGAGCTAGCTTAAGCCAGATTTTCCAAATATTACTTGAAATAATCCTAAATTTATGCACCACATTTACACATCTACGAGACAAGTACTTGCAGCAGTAGAAGGCATTCATTGCAAATGTTCTGGAAACTCGTACTCAAGATTTATACAACCTTCCATGAAAATATTTCTGCCTCTAAATCCTACACAAATATTTAGTTTACCTTTTTGCTTTCATATGTCTGAAATTATATATAAAGTAATAGAAAAAATCTAGTTATTAAAAAAAAATCCTATTTTATGAAATTCTCACTGTGTGTCCTATATGACTGTGATTCATTTTACCTATGACAAAAAACAATGTTTGATTTGTTGGAAACATTGAAAATTCTGTACAGAAGAGAGTGTGAAGTTATGGATGCGTGACAACTGTAAAAACAGACCTTAATTCTTGTAGAAGTTCATACTGTAGAATACACATGACAAACACCACTCATACCAAGAACCATTAAGACTATTTTAAAGAGAAAAATACAGTATTTTTGATTACCAAGCAAAAGAAATAGGAAACACATATCATCTAAATATGTCTTTTATCAGTATAGATAATCCTTACAAAAGTTACATTTTAAGTACAGTTAGTACATGCTCATTTTTACTGTACATCAATATTCCCAATAGCATCATAAAGTCAGAGAGATATAGGCAGGTGGATTATGAATGCAAAAAATCATGCCATAGTAACTAACAAAACTGAGACTTACTAAAACAATTTAGTGTGTTTTCTTTAAAGAGCATTAAGTAATGTGTTTGCAAAGTAAATATAAGCGAGTGTAGCTCTGCATCCCTGTAAATGCAGCACTACCACCTCTAGAAATATGAACAAGACCTTACTATTTAATCTTGCCAAGGTTTATTCAAATCTGCAATGGCTTTCCTGGCTTTGGGTTTTGCTTTCAATTGGGGTCTGGGCTTTTTTTTTCTTTTGTTCTGTTGGGTTTTTTTTGATGCTGTTTGGTAGTTTTCAAGGGGGGTTTACCTATCTAGCCGAAACTGCAATTTTTCCAAAGACCATACCTAGTTTACATTATATTGGCATATTATTTTCCCCCCTATTCTGTTTAGGATGAAATAGATAGGACCAACACATTGATGTAATACAGTGGTGATGAGATGACAGCAGAGACAGGAAAAGTGTAAACGTAGACTACAATGTGTCAGTATGGAATGACAAGAAAGGATGCATAGGATTACACTGGAGATTCCAAGCCTATAAATATTACAATAGTGAATAAAGAAACAGACATGGAAGCTGGTCAAAAACAGTTTTAATGCTAACAAAGAAAACAAAGGACAAGCATCCAACATATTTAAGACCATTTTGATTTACTCTGTAAATTCTGATGTAAAAGTTTGTTGCAGATCAGAGAAGAAGCACAAAGCATGAAATAACCCCAAGTGGACCCTAAACCAAGGAGGAAGAAAGCAGTAGCATCATACTCCTCCCAGCAAAGATTGTGGAATACTGACAACTCACCACAACACCACATCATCCCAAAGCAAAAGAATGATCTCCAGATCCAGACAGAAGCAGTGGAAGAATAACCATGACATAAGAGAAAGGCAAAGATACCAAGAAGTGCATGCAGAGTGGTGTTATTATTGAGACTTCTCTTGTAATAGAAAGAAATGATACATTTTCAAATATGGTTTAACTACAACTTTCTTTTAGTGTTTTTATTTTAACTACAATAAGAAGAGGTTATTTTTAATATAAAATGTGTTTCATTTTGCTTTTAACAGGATTTTGAATGTAACAGCACAATAATTAACATGGCCGATGAAGATGTACTGGTAGTGAATGGAAATAGATCGTGTTTTAATTAATAATATGCAACAAAGTGAAAAGAGTATACTGTGACATTACTGGCAGAAGAGTAACACAGTTATTTCTAAATCTTGCAGATTCTTTTAGAAGGGAAATTTATACTGCAATTTTGATGATGAATCACATAATAGACAGCTTATGTGAAAGCACTGAAGTGTAGACATTGAAAATATGGATAATGAAAGTGAGAGTAAAGATATTTAGAATGGCAAAAAATTAGCTGAAAAGTCAAACATTGAAAGATAATAGATGCATAGAGTACACAAACTGTGCCTCTCTGAAAGTGTGTTTTCCATGAGGTAATCTCATTTTTAAATTACTGTTTGTAATTTTTATTCTCTAGGGCCAAATGTGTTTCCATATGGAAAGATCAAAAAGACTCTACCCCATTTTATATATAGTAATATATTTTACAAATTATAAATCCCCCAAATTACCAAAGATCTTTAATGCTTTAAATACCACACAGTGAGGCAGCATAATATCTAACAAAAAACTAACTAGGAGACACAATAGTGGGGAGAAGAAAATGTCAAGTACAAACATAACTGAAAAGCAAGGACTCAACAATATGGTTATTTAACCTGAAGGCATTTTTCATATTCTTTCAGTTCAGGCTGTTAGTGAGCAAAAAAACTAATTTGGTCTACCACACACTGATCTACCCTGATTTCCTTCCATCATGTTCCTTTTTATGGTGTTTTTCAAAATTACTTTTGTAGCAGCCAAAATACATTTTCCAGGCTCTCCCTTGTCCTTTTCCAATCTTCATCTATTTTAAGTATCCTAAGAACAGAGCATTTTCATCATATGCCTTATGCAAGAATTTAGTATGCTACATATAGTGCTTGACATTAAAGTCATTTCACTGTGCTCTATACTCTCCAACTGCAATCATCTGTGTAAAAACATCAACATTGGAAATGACAGACTTGTACTGTTTGTAAAAGACACACCATTACTTGTAGAACAGATGCATGCATCTGTAATTCATCATGCTGATACACAATGCTTACCATTCCAAATGGCATCATTTCCATAGGACACCATGCTTTGGGATCCAAAAGTTTCCAAACTAACCACTGCTGTGAGTTGGTTTTTCCCAGTAAGAAACTTTGCCAAATTAATTCCTACAAATGATCAACTTGTTAATGACTTCCTATTTACTCTCTTATTCAGAGAGATGGTGCCTTTCTGCAGTTTTCTTGGATCTTGTCAAAGTTCAAAGGATGAAAACTGGAGTAAAGGAGAAGATTCTCCTTTAGAGAAGAAGTTGAGCACTTATCTCTGATCACAATACCACTTTTCCATAGTAGTATCTGTATTTCAGCAGTTCTACAGAGAGGAATACTACAGACATACTTTTCATCCATCTGCTCTTTCTTTCCCCTTGTCAGACTCCAAGAACAGCACTAACTGCTGCATGCCACCTGATTAATCAATGGAGTTCAGGGGCTTTTCCAGGGTTTAAGCTATTTTAAGAGCTTCCAGATTTAGGTAGATATTCTGCATCTAAAGGATAAAAGCAAGCAGAGTACTTGGCTCTGTAGCCAAATACTGGTGTATTGGATGGTATAGTACAAAGGAAAAGAACAATGATTTGCTCAGCTCCAAGACCAAATGCCCACGGGATTTCTTCAGTGGCAATTCAGTCCAGCCCTACTATGGGTCCTAGGTGAGTACACTTTATGTGTAGATGGATCTCCTGCAGGACCTTGTTAACAAATTACAAGTGATGCTTCTTTGATGGCTTCCATCCTTAGTTTCACTAAGGGGGAGAGTGCTTTAAGCTCACTTGTGGTGCATCTGTGTGTAAACCACAAGGTTTCTAAGAACAGATACAAGATAAATTAAGCACAAAGAGTCCCAGCAGAACACTGAATTGTGAGCAAGACAAAACATCACAGGTACATAAGCAGAATTTCTCAACTGCTCTTGGTCGGGCAAACTTAGCAAACTATTTATTTGGGTTTAACACATCCCCTTCTCAGAGGCCTAAGTTTTGTTTAACACTGTCTGCTGGTTCATTAAACAAAACTGCAAGAGACTTTAAAAGTAATTTAGTATGCATTTTGAAGAGAAGCTTCCTATTTGAAGAGAAGCTTCCTATTTGCAGATACTACACAAAGCAAATAATTAGCTTTCTTTGCAAGTTTGGATCCAAAAACATGGAAAATACTTTGTAATGCAAGAAAAATAATGACATTTTAGATTCATTTATGAATATAGTTAAACTCAACCATAGGTTCAATAAAAAGTGGACACACAACAGCTAGCTCTACACTTTATTTCTATATTGTTCTGTATATGTAAATTCTAAACATTTCAGAATTATTGCTTTAAAGAAATGTAATCCTTTCTTATTCAGTTTAGCCTTGCTTTTGTACTCAACGAAGGCTTTCATGCTATGAGATCTGTACTCCCTTTCTAAATCAGATCAGATTCTCCAATAAGAGATAAACAATTAAAGGACAGAGTACAACACAGAAGCAGAGAGAAGGAATTTCTGTGTCTTTAAATGTGTATCTCTAGAACCTCTAACTATAGGAAGAAAAGGAAATTAACAATCAGAATTTATTGATGTTCCTTTTGAGATGCCAACCTAGTCACACAGAGAAACCTTAGTTTTTCTGTGGATCTTTGAATGAAGCACATTAATTTTTTTAATTCTCATTTCAAGAAAGGGGTGAAAAAGTCAGCAGCAGCCATAAGACCCTCCAAGCTCATCTGGACCAATAACTGCTGATGAATATACTATATGGTGTAAGTACTGGGGAGTGTATCCGTACAGCACACATTTCTCATACCCATTAACTGTTATGAAACCAGTAAACACACACTTTGTCTCCTCATTCAAGTGACCTGTCATATTTTGCCCAATAGAGTTAATATCTAGGCAGCTGAGTTCTAATCTCAGCAGATTTTGTCTGCCCTGATTCCACATGTATATATGCAAATCTGACATATACACATAAAGTAAAATTGCAAATTACATGCAGAAAACCACAGAAAACAATAGCCTAGTAAAGAAAAGGCTGTCAAAAGACAGTCTAGCCAAGAGAACAGAAACTCTCAGTATATTTACTTTTGTCTAAAATGAAGCAATTCCTTATCTAAACTGTTAGAACCTTGCCTAGTTTATACCACCTGACCTCCTCTTTTCTCTGCTTAAGAAATGAAGAGTCGGAATTGCTTCTTGTTATCAGCATAAAAGGAGAGGAATCTGCAAATATCTAAGGACTGAAGTCCATAATCTTTGTGTTGGCAAGTCAGAGGGAAAAATATCCATAGATGAATAGCAGAATTTGACTAAAAGCCCAAGATAATCTAGGGGATAAATTTTGCATGTGATTTCAAAAGACACCTTTTTGGATATTATGTACTGGGACTCAGTCATGCTGGTTTGCCATCCTAAAAGTCTTCTGGGTAATGTTGCAAGTGAAAATGCCTAAGGCATACAAGATACTACCAGAGCCTGCAGTGCCTCAATGAGGGAATGAAACCACAAATATTGCTGTTGTGCAATCTAATGCTGAGGGCAAAACCAATTCAATGGTCTTATGTGAGCTGGCATTGGAATCAAAGTGTGAGGTGAAACCTGTGGTCTTGCTTCTGCAAGTCTATCAAAACTATTAGATGCATCATTAAAAACTGCATTCCTAAATATTCTTCTAAAACACCACTGGAAATACTGTTTATGAAACACAGCATTTTGATATCAATGTAGTTATCAAACTAACATTTCTGGGATTCTCTGTCAAAACAGCACAGACTCTCTGTGGTGAGAATTTTCTTCTAATTTTTAGCAAGAGTGACACTATCAATCAGGCAGAGTTACACTATCCATTTTGAATTAAAATAAAAAGTAACTTTTTTTTTTTTTTTTTTTTTTTTTTTTTTTTTAAGATTTGGGAACATAAAAACTGTTCAAAGCAAACGCAGAAGCTCTAAAAAAAAAAGAAAAAGAAAACAAAAGAGTCCTCTGTTTGTAATGACACAGTTTTCAGCCACCATCATTCTCAGTGGAAATTAAAAAATGTTATTTTTATATGTTTATGAATACTAGCTACCTTGCAGTACACCCAAAAAGCATTTAAACTCCAAACCTACAGCTCGTAGAAAAGTGCTTTTGAGTTTCTCAGCTCAATACCATCTGAAAAAACAACTGTCAGTAAGGAACAAAATAATTGTCAATACTTTTTTGAAAAAAGTGGGCTTTCTGTAGCTTTTATACATCTTGCCAGGATTTCTCCATTTAATTTGGTTTTGAAAGTTAAAAATGGAAAAAATATTCATGAAAACATAATAATTAAGTATTAAATATTTATTGCTTATTTATGCCCTTCATAACAAGCATTTTCCTAGGCATTACTTTCTCTCCTTAACTAGACATCATCTTATCAATTTTTCCTTTTAATGAGCTTTTATTAAAAAAAGAAGCTCGAAGTTTTATTGGTAGAAAAAAAGCACTACATGAGAGAATCATTACTATACAATATTAAATAGAATTATTATATTAGTGATTGCCCATTTTTTTAATGAATCATAAAAAATTTTAGTCATTAACTGAGGTTATCTGTCCAAAAGCCTGCAATCTGGAGTCCCTGCTGATTCCACCTAAAACAAGCTATAAAATTAACTTGTATGTCTGTGCAGGTGTGAATAAAACCAAAAGGACTCCTGATAACTGCATGATCTTTGCTAAACCATCACTTTACTACATTGTGAAATCAGAACAATAGCAATTAAACTAGTGAAGCATTGGCTCAATGCCATGATTAATTACTGTATACTTTCAGATACAAGACCGATTTCTAAAAATCTTTTAGCTGCTATTAATTTTTGAAGTAACAGAATTTTACAGGAAAAAGTATTAGCAACAATATATGGCATGAATGCCATTCTAGTTACATGCTTGTCAATATAACCAGCAGGATGACAATTACTGAATGACATTAATACATTTCTTAAAATATTTAAATACATTTGGACCTTTCCTCAGGAGTTCAGTTGAATGACATTATAGGTTTTCTACACGGCAATTTACAGTCATGTTCAGATGGAAACTGTTGAGCTTCTACTAAAAGGAACAGCAACCATCGAAGAAAAAATAATGTAATAATTTTCTCAGTTTAACTAGGAATTTAATTACATTTTCAACTATTTATTGCAGCTTGTAGTTGAATGATTGTACAATTTGAAAAAGAATTCATTTTTAACCTCTGCAAGACAAAAAAACCAATTCCACAAAACAATTAAAACAAACTTTTCATCTGAAAAGTCTGAGGTATGAAATTGGGATGAAATTGCTGTCTCCAGAGATAGAGTGCATGGTGAAACAAAGGAAATACCACTGATTACATATCTTTATTTGATTTTTTGACACAAGTATCTATTTTTGCGTAATAATTATTGTTTTAGTCAGCTTATTGCTAAAGATTAGAAATCAAAAAAAAGGTATGATGATACATATCAAATGTGAGATTTCTGATGGTAGAGCATCTTTAGAAAGTATTATCATTGAAAAATAATGGTAATCGAGAAAAATATATTGAATTAAAAATGAAAGACTTTGGGAGACAAATGTCAAAACTGTGCTAAATCACAGGATATTCCAAATAACATCTTGGATCAGAGAAGACATTCTGATCCTGGCTCTCTAGATCAAAAGGCAACTTCATTTAACTTAAAATCTAGTCTTAGTGGTGGTTTATTTGAAAATTTATTCTGTATTTTTTCCTCAATGAATAGTGTAGATAAACAAACTGCTTAAATAAAGATGTTTTCCTACACTGGTAGGAAAAGCTGTGACAGTACATGAGAGAAAACAGCATTATCAGTTAGCTGTTATTCAAGATTAATGCCAAATATTAAAGGATTCAGAACAAAGAGCTTTCCTTAAGATTTTATTAATAATCTACATATAAAATTAGAACTTGCCAGATACTAGGTAATTTTATCTTTAACCTTTATGAGATAGGGGCTGCCAAAGGCCCATCAGCTGACAGTACCACAAAAAGAAGATACCTTCTCACATTGCTGAATCAGAACAGAGCAGCAAACCAGTAATATGATAATTGAAAAGGAAAAACCGGTTTCAAGATAACCTAAGTCTAGCAGAACTAAAACACACAGAACTATAAAACAGCCCAGGTTGAAAGAGACCTCAAAAGACCACTTGGTGCAAGCTTTCTTGGGAAAGGAAGCCCAGATGAGAAATAAAATATGAATGCTGATGCAAAAACAAAATTCATATTCCATCTACAATCCAAGCCATGTCCTTTCAAGAAAGGTTAATTCATATTGATACAAGTTGAGAAAAAGTCTTTAAAATGATCAAAGGAATAAATAATCATTTAAATGGCAAAATAATAAAAGCTTTGTTTATGTTGTAAAAACATAATGAATGAATAATGGATGAATTTCTAAAAAGTACTGTTCTACATTAATATAACTACTAGTGCAGTAAAATAATGAATTGGACTCAATAATTACAGACAAAATTCTAAATGTTGAAACCCATGCTTCTCATGCCATGTCACTGAAAATTAAGTCTTTGATGCTGCTCCTCAGATTTTTCCTCTTCTGTCATGATGTCAGAGAAATGAGTGCTTATTGATACACTATAACAACATCTACCATCCCTGAATACTATTTACTGTTTACAGCTGAGACAGCTAAGTTGTACATCCCACATTTTCCATCAGTCTACTCAGTTATTTGAAAAATACATTTAAATAAACACAGTGCAATACACTATTAAGCAAATTAAAGCTTCATTCATTATTTAAAGTTTTGATGATTTAGTTGACTAATATTTCAAATAGACTTGGCTAGATCTAGTCTTTTCTCAGAGCTAACAAAAAGATCATCCTATTCTCCTTTAGGTTAACAGTACACTGTTAAGGCCAGTACTACTGTAACCAGCTTTGGAAACAATTCCCTCTTTTTCTTTGTTTCTCAGATCTTTTATCATTGTTTTACAAACATATAAGCCTTTGTTTTTTTCCTCAATCTTTCATTAATCTAGTGATATAGTCTGAGATCAATATCTACACTAAACCAACATTTTTGATTTTTCAAAAAAGGGCAAGTTGAACCATAGCCATAAACATCAGTAACAATTATTGGAAATATTTCCATATTAAAGTTCGAAATAAAAAACTGCAGCTATCGACGAATTTGCTAAATTTCAGTGAGTCACTCATAGTAACTGATACTTCTTATGAAAATTAGACCCAAAATCTGGATTATTAATATTTTTCTGACAGTTTCATTCTGAACAATGTACTACTGCAATGGTCTTTGGTTCACCATGTAAATAATGAAAACATATATGCTAAGATATTAAATTAATAAAAAGCATATTAGTAAGGAAAATCTGCATACCAGAGCTGCCATGGCCCAGCCAGTTTTGTTATAGATGAACTCTAGATTATTTCTTCGCAGATATAACAAGCCACCAACAAGAGATACCAGAAGAGCCAGTGCAATTGTACCAGAATAGTTAGGAGGCCTGAACACTCTAATCTGGAAGGAAAAATGCAAAATACAGATTGCAATAAATGCTTACATACATCTTCCATGTAAACATAATGGAGCACCTGAAATCTGGTTTTGGAGTCAGCCAAGACTAGTCCCTAAATATACTTTAATAAGAAAAAATAGTACTTTCTTTAATTAGGACATACTATGAAAAAATTAATGTTTAATTTTGGATTGTGCAACTCTGAAACATTATTTCTTTGACAGATTTGCAGGTTGTGTCTGAACTTAAAGCAGCTACCTTTGAATCTAACTGTTTTGTACATAGTTTTGTAAAGCACATTTTATTTATTAACACCTAATTATTACTGCTTGTTTTTATCCAGAATTAGACTACATAAAATTTAACAAAGCAAAAATGGAATATAATGTGCAGACTGCAGAAGTTCTCACCAAAAAAAAAAAAAAAAAAAAAAAATTATTTTTTTTATGTGTTGTAGAACCCTCACTTGACAAAGAAAATTATTAAGGAAAGATGGAACTTATCATCAACTTGTCTCAAACCACAGAGATACATTTGCCTTCAACTTTTAAAATTGCTGAAAGACTTACATGAACATCTGTTCTGTCAGCTATCCATTTAGCTAGCTGTTCAGCTGCAAACCCGATTCGCTGCAGGTCAAACGTGTCAGCTCTCTTGGGTTTGCCCTTTGGAGGAAAATGCATGAAAGTCGGAGCAGAGTTCATATTCAGCTACAAAACCAGAAAAAACAGCAGGAAAAAAATTAGTAACTCTATCTTCAAAATCTAACACCACAATATCCTCAATAACACAAATTTAATCAGCACAAAAATATCACTTGCCTCCATAGATTACATTTTTTGAAACATCCACATATACAGTCTTCCAAGAGTGCTCAGAATATTTCTTCTAGTAGATTCTTCAGGATGATTAATTATTTAGAATGCTTCTCCCAAAGCTTTTCTATGTAAGAGTATCTTATGCTTTAAAGTTCTCATACACTGTAAGACCTTCCCTGTAATTGGTAAAACAGAGACCCTGCACACAACCAATCTATTAAAATATATTAAGTTATAATTCTAAGGAAGGAAAGTAGCTTGACATTGTTTGGCTACAAGAGCCACTAGTGACTAGGCTTTTTTGGAATCCAAAAAGGACTGGATAATTAGCTTAAACTATGTAACTTGCCCTAGAAATTACTGTTAATTCATGTGTTTATGCCACTGGAACTATTCACAGTACATTAAAAAAATCCTCAAAAGCAATAAACAAATAGATCTACATATACATTTGCTACTTGAAATTCTGACATCAGCTTTGCAAGGGAGTATAGGAAAATGCAATTTCACTATAGGAAATTCCTCTGTAGTCAGGCCATCTCCAAAACCATGCAAAAAAGCACTTGAAAAAATGAAAATTAATATGAACAAAATCAGGGGTAATACTTAAAGGTGATGCAACATGGAGCTCTTTAAATAAAGAAGTAAGCACGTTTAATTCCTGAAAAATGAAATTTGAAAAATGAATTTCACACCACCTTAGCAAAAAATGTATATTGAATCAAGTACAGAACTGAATTTATCCATAGAAATTACCAACTAATAAATTATTTTCTATCTAAGCAAAAAAATAGCCCTCTTGAAATGATTTGGAAATAAAAAATATTCCAAGACAGGCTAAGACACACATTGTGAAATAGTTAAATAAAATATTTTATAAGATACAGAATTTTTCAGACAGAGTTTGGAGGCAGCTGATCTGGAACTGCTTTATCACTTCTCCATAAACATAGCAAAAATGGTCAAAATAAAAATCACATTATTTTGGGGGATTTGCTATGGCATCAGTATTACATGACTTTGCACACATAAATGTAAAATCAGAACTGCATTTCCCTCAAATCCACCTTAAAATAGTAATTAGCATAAAATTAGCATAACTTATTCTTATAGAGTAACTTAGATATATAACTTATAGAGTCTTCTGTCTCTTAAAAAACCTCTTACATATTTATGCCTAATTTTGTCTAAATGTAAACATGACTTTAAATGCATACCATTTGAAATAAACTGAATTTTGCCTTTTTACACAAATAATAAACTGAACTGGACTCTTCTAACAAGTGTTGATTGGCTTAAGGCAAGATACAACAAAATATATTGTATTATTATAACCATGCAGGTTACAACATATAAAATGTTCTACAATCTGTATAGTCTATAATTTATACAGCTTTTAATGGTTATATCAAAAAAATCTTTAATTTTAGAGCAAAATCTTAAGCCATTAACAACCATTTTTACACAATGCATTCCATTATTTGAACTGGAAGTAAAACTATTTATTAAACACACTATTTAAACTTTTTAAAGCAAGTATTTTAAAAAGACATAATAATCTTTTCCCCTGAACATTTTAAGTCACACACTTCACCAAAAGGTATTTAAAATATACAGATAACTTCAAAGTTTTTCACTTCTCCTAATCTGCATTTTTTAGCTACAATCAATGGATAAATATCAAAGATAAGCATGTCAGTATTTAGTATTCATTTTCAAGGGATGCCTTTTTCCTTGACTTCTCAATTTCAGAGCAGACCTTAAACTGTTTTCCAACTTTCACTCTTCATAAGCAACAAATAAAATGTAAAACAGTCGCTTCTCTTTTCCCTGAAGATCATTCAGACTAAATATTACTGAAGCTGAAGAATATTTTGTTACACAAAAGCAATTAAAAGGCTCTTTTACTAAAGAGCCCTTTTTTCTCTAAAGAGAAAATAAATCTTTAGATGAAAGACGTTACTTACAATTTGTTTAATTCTAAAAAAAATAGCCTAAACAATTGCTTAGAAAAAAAGTTGCATATACATTTATATATGTATATATAATGCAATCTATAAACAAAGATTATAAACTACACTTGGACAATACTAGAAGTGGTTATTCACTGATGTCACCAAAACTGCTGTGTTTTTAACCAGGAGGAAATTGTATACAAAATAGGGGTTCACACCTACATGTAGAAAAAAAATTATCTTGTATTACTTGACAAATTTACATGTAGTTCTAAAAATTAACAATGCTTTACAGTATTCAACATTTACCTGCTGAAAAACATCTGCCCCTTCGTCATAATCCACTATTGTGAAAAACAGTTTGTTTGAAAAAGCAGATGAATAGCGCCATGAATTAGCCAGCACTTGATATTCCTCATTAGCTTGCCTGTTAAGGAAAAAAAACAAATGTATATCCATATGCCATTCACTTGCAAAAAAAATTCCTATAATCAGCTGCAATGGTTAGATGAATTGCACTTGCAGTATCATTCTCAACATCCATACTATCAATTAAAAAAGTTTTAGCTCATTATGCAAGTTTTTGCTTCAAACTTGTCATCTCCAAACTATACAAGAGAAATCTCAAGATGATATTAAGAAAAAGGAATGTTTTCCATATTTAAAAGTCTCAGTAAACAGGACTGGTCTGAGTGGCAAGTATCAAATAAATCTGCTAACAGATCCATGCAAGGAGACGTTTATGTGGCCCTTGAGTGTGCTATCAGGATATACTTGTTAGAAGCAGCTATGCATAAGGAATTCTGAAACTAGAGGACAAATAACACACAACTGTGAAAGCAGTGTGTTCCTAAAATAACAGAGCCATAGGAGAGCCAAAGAAACTGCTAAGCACTGGGGAAATGATCCTAACTAAATAAAAAGTAGGCTTGTAAACAGTATAATAAACTCCCAATTATTTTTCTGAAAGTTGTTTTAAATGTGGTAATTTTGTACAATATATAATCTTTTCTATCAGCACTTGAAGGTGATTTGCTACTAAATATCCTCCTAAATAAAATAACAAACACAAACAAAACCCAACCAGCCAACAGACCAAAAAACTCACCAAAAAACCCAAAGAGAATACAAACCACAACAAATAACTTTGCCCTTACTTCACTATGACCAAGTGAAAGACAAAGGGAATTCCAGGAGAATAGTATTAGCAGAGACAGCCTCTAAACATAGGGCCATAAAATCACAGGTTATTCCACAGGACAAATCTATACCAAGAAAAATTCGGGGGGGGTGGGAGGCCAGAAAAGAAGGAATACTTGCAGTACTTTCTGATTTAGACAGACTCCTTCGCTAATTTCTGTATTACTGTTTAATCACATCAATTGTAGAGTCCAAACCAGGGTTTTACCACTTGACAACTCATCTTTGCATATGGTAAGATACAGAAGTAGTATAAATAAATGTGTTCTGCTGCTTTTCTCAAATCAGTGTTTCTAGAAAAACAGTTCAATGTTTTTCATGGTGCAGAACAATATTTAAAAGTTGTAAATGCAAAAATCTGTTTGCTGCAAGAGAAACTCTGCACTGAACATATTTAAGAGAGAGCAAAGAAGGGGAAGAGAAGAGCATTACAGGATCACAGATATCATAAGACCTTCCCCATTTCTCCATAACTGAGATCAATCTTAGACATGAAATATATTACATATAAACTTCAGCACAGTTGTGGAGTATTAAGAAATCCACTGAATATGAGAAAAAATCTTAAAATGCTAAGAGTTAACATGAAAATTGATGATCTCTTACTCCCACAAAGAATAGCATGAAGCACAATAAAACTCAATTTTCACCTTTATTACTTGACTCGGCAAAATTTGCTACTTAACACCCTACTCAGTGGGCAGTTTGTAATCAAAAAAAGAAAAGAAGCAATTGAGACATTAGACTGGTTACTTCTAGAAACAGATATCATCACTAAGCAGACCAACATATTCATTGTCATCCTGAAGAGGGCAGTCAGACAACATCAAAGGAATACTGTAAAATCTTAAGCAATATCCGTAGTGCACTGTTCTGCTAAACCGGCTATATTTAAGCTGAACCATTTTTATTATAAGAACAAGATGAAAATCAGTTCATATTGATGCCACCATTCCTCTTTATCTACCTTTCACTTGTCATGAAATTATTTCTGGTAAATTCAGAGACTCCATTTATGGCCCCACAATTTGAGAGGACTTCTTGTTCCCATTGATCTCCACGTATTTGCATCTTTAAACTATTTTGAACTAATAGGTAACATTTGAAGTATTATTTTGCAAAAGGCTGCATTTTTTGTAACAGACTCAAAGCACAATTGCATCCTCACACTGAAAACAGCAAACCATTCTATGATGCATCCTCATAGCAGCTCTGGAAAGGTGTGGAGAAGAGTGAAACAAGGAGCAGCAGGAACACAAAGAATTACCACACACACAGAACTAAAGATCATCCTACACACCATTATATCATTTCCAATTGATAAATTTCTGATAGAATAACATTAGTAACTCTGTAGCACTGGCTTATTCCTTTTCAGACACAACAGTAAAAATCATAAGCACTTGACTGAAAAAATTCAGTCTTCAATTATCAACTTGACAGTATCAACTGTCCAGTCTTTATCTACCTGTCTCTACCATTAGTTCACACCCATTCTATCAGCTTGTTTCTAGGATGTTAATTATACAAAATTACTATCATAGTTATGTGAAAATCTATGAAAGACATAAAAGTAAAGAACTACACTTCTGAACTCAACAGAATATAATGTTAGCACTGCTCATTTACTTGAAAGGATTTTTTGATAGATGGGGAAGATTTGAATGTTATTGCTGTTATAGTCACCTTTAGAATTTCATCATAATAGCAACACAAGAGCTAGCAACAACAACAGTAATATTGACCAGATGCCAGAAAATAGTGGCCAGATGAAAAGGGAATGCTACTATTAGATTTACTCAGAAAATTCAATATACTGAAAAGTAAGCTGCTAAGCAAATGCTCAACAGAATTTCTTCCATTATGCAAGAGGTGCTCATGAAATATTAAAATTAAATTTTTTATTTAAAAAGATTAATTATGTGTGTGTCTATAGCAGTTAATCAGATTTGTATAACTTGAGCTATATTTAATAAGATTAATTTTATTCTATTGGTCTGATATTATAGTAAGGAAAACACAAACTGAATATTAGGAAAACAATAAAAGAGCATGGAATAATTTGAGAAAGAAAGTAGTAAAGTATTATTTTCTGGCATAAAATGCACAGTTGGCATAGAATGTACTACCAGGTTCCTTACACCTTCTTATCCATCTGTTTAAGGTAAACTGAGATCAGTGCTGCAATTTACTTCCAATACAAATTTTTACTTGCAATACAACTTTTGGCTTTTATTTGGAATGGTGTTCCCCAAAACTAAAGGAACAAGAGGCTAAATGCATATTTTGACATCTTCTCAGAGTCAAGATGACAATAAATTTAGAATGCTTATTTGATTTTGTTTTGGATGAGTCATAATGTCTTGATGGAAAGCACTGAAAAATCTACAAATGTGTCCAGAAAATTCACTAAACTCAACAGAGAGTATAAACACTCATTGACAACCATACAGGTTTTGCAATTTAGGTATCTATAAAAGGGGAAAGCAAGCTAAAATCCATGCTATTCTATTTACAGCATCCCATGAAATTTTCAATATTCTGCACATGAAAATAAGCTATAAGGTCCTCTTTTTAGAGGTTGCAAAGTAAAAGAATAAAAAATTGTGATCTCAGGAAGAATAAGGATCCAAGTATAAAATTACTGCCTTTTAAAGCAGGACTCATCAATGCTTCTATCAAGGTCCTGAAGTGCACAGGAAAAGCAATTGGAGAACTTTCAATAGCTCGTTCCAAATTTCCTGTTCCTTCTTTGAACAAAAGTTCAAATGGTAATTCCCTCTCACTACATTTAAGAGACAAGTCAACGATTTTCTCACTATCTGCTCTTTACCAGCCAGCAAAAAACTGAAATACACTGGATCCTGTTTCTTCTTTCTGATGATGCTCCTTGACTGTCACAATTCTTTTTGCTGTTGACCTATTCTTGCATCAGCTACTTGAAAACATCTCTCTTCTGAGATATTTTTTTTAGCAGGGAAACAAAATTTCTCTTTTTTCAGCATTTACACACCTCCTCTTGGAGGTCTCATTGATAGGGTAGATGTTAATAAAAGTATTTGGAATCTCTTCTTACATATTTTGCCATTTACTTCTATGCACAGAGTCAACAGAAGTCATATTCATAGCCCTTTACAAAACAACACACTACAACATTAAGCTCAAAACTTAAAAATACACAAGCTGAATGTTGTATTATAAATTACCATATAGATAATCCTGCAATGAAGAATAGCTTCAAAAAGAGTTAACTTTGAGCTCATTCTGCAGCATGCTTTCTGCAGTAACTACAAGCTTGTTCTGAAAGATGTTATTAATAATTTCTATCAGAGTTCAGTCTTGTCACTCAAATTAAACAAAAGCAGTCTTTAGAAAACATGTGCCATGCCTGAAAAATGGACCCATCTCCCTGATGTCTTACATGTATTTTTTTCTACATGTCTTACATACACATTTATGCACACATATGCATTTATACACACACAACTTCAGCTTATCAGTGTTTGTTTCAGTATAACAAAACTTCTGAAACTTTTAAAAACGCAATAGTCTCATCAACACAGGGTTGATGAAAATTACAGGCTACCCAAACTCCTCTCCACTACCAGCCACTTCTATCTTTTTTCTTCATAAATCCTCTTGTTTGTTTCAAGTAGCTGTAAATTCACAGAGAGACATATATGTCTAATTTACATGTTTTAACCATTATCTTATAACAAACTAGTGGCACAGGTCAAAGTATAGAGCCTACCCACTGAAACTCAGCATCTTTAGCCTCTGAAAGTGCTCTCATCTCTTCAAGGAACACTAAGCAAAAAATCAACACAAAATATGCATCTTTTGATGGGCTTCAGCTGTTGGGGAAATCCTCAAGTGACCAGTCTCATTCCTCTGACCCAGATATCATTTTCTAAATGAAAATATCCCAGTAATGAATTTGAAAAATGAACTAGACAAAAAATGTGAACAAACATTAGGTAACAAACAAAACATCTCTTGTATGCACCTGCATTCAAAGCAGAGATGGCTGCTTCTGCCAGTCAGATAAGAGAAGCAGAGTTTAGAAAGCAAACTAAAAGACTTCATATAATGTGTTTAGGGAGTGGTCAGATGGTACAGCAACAAACAAAAAAGAAGGAGTTAATTATAACAATGGAAGATGCAGAAGAACAGTTAGCATCAGCAGGCTTGAGCTAAAGCCCTTTTGCAGTCAAAAATCAAAACACTAATAATCGAGTGAGGCAGGGGGGTCACTGAATTCTGGCTGGTTAAAAGGTCCTGATCACTTTAGAAAAATGTAGTGATAATAAAATGAGGGAACAGATTGCAAGATGCAAGAAGATGAAAGGCACAGAAGCTGACAGAAAATTTTCACCCAAAAATGTATTCATGTTAGTCCAGCAGCTACCATTTGCCTGTATGCAATACAAACTACAGGCTGAGGAACAGTCCCCTGATCTCTGTAATGATATTCCCATTGGAGTTACCGTGGTTTTTTCTGGTTTTTTACATACATAAGGTATTTTTTTCAGTAGTGTGATTGATGTGGGCAACAGAGATAAACTACCTAGTTGAGTGAGGACCTTAGGATAAAGGGAAAAAGAAGCTAGTCTTACATCCCAAGGAGTTATTATTTAGAGTGAGACTATTTCTGACTGCTCATCCAAACTGATTCATCATCACAGTGCATCAAAGGGCCTTTTAGTATCTGCTTCCAATGTGCTGTTGAAGAATACATACACCAGGAACAGCCATAACAGGTAAATCAATTAAAACTAACTAAGTTTAATTTCCTGGAACCAGAACAGTTTAATCAAACACATTTCCAAACACGCACGGAAAAAAATCCCATCCTAAACCATTAGAAACACATTCCATCCCCATTCAAGACCACGTCGAATATCTAATCAGTTATTCTTACTTCATTTCCCAATACTAGCTATGTCATATTGTACTTAAATAACTGGGACAACAGGAAAACTGATATTTATGCTACCACTAATACAGTTGTGAAGGCATCAGATGGCTTTCAATACTCTTTCAGATCAGAAAATTAGAACTTGTTTGTCCACAAAGCTAGATGAAAGAGCTCCAAATTCTGCTTTAGAATAAAGAAAAATTTATTTGAAAAAAAAAACTCTAGAAGCATGACTAGAGGCTCTACTAATATGTATACATAACTGCTGGTTTTCAGAAGCCTTCATGTGTTAGGACTAGATTGATTCAAACGGAATTGACTGAAAGGCTATTTTTACATATAAAACCTTAAATATCTAGAGTCCCAAAGACTTCTTTGTATGTGGCATTTTAACACTAAGTTGATAAGATATGCATACACTTTCACAAATCATGTGATTTGAATGACTGACGTTGTAACATCCTCCTTGCTGCACAGAGAATCCTTAAATTGTCTGAGACGGATTTGGACAGCTTTCCACATATATGATAGAAAGGTAAAATACAGAAGTGTCAAATCTGGACACCAAAAGGAAAAGACCATTTTTTTTAATAGTCTTGTGGTGCATAAACCAACCACACTCAATTTTTAAGGAGTAAAGAAAGTTCTCATTCTTGTGACAAAGTTACTCAAAGTCAAAGATTTCAGATTTCAGACTAGATGCTTTTTCATATTTTAAATATGACATTGATTTTTTTTTTTATGCAATTATTCCAAAAAATATTTTGAAAAGTAGCAGTAAACTTAAATCTTAGACAAGACCATCTTCACAGAACATTACAGATTAAGTTTAAAAATCTATTTTTCCTTTAGGGAAAGCAGCTAGTGAATAGCTAACAATCAAGTAATGCACACATTTCAGTTCTATATATCCACTCAGCACTCCTGTCCATTAATTAGCCACTGATTTGAAAATGTCGATTTTCCTGAAAATGGTCTTATGTGCAGTATGATCAACCTCACTAAATTCCTTTTATTTCACATGAACAAGTGGATTGCAACTTCACATTTATTTAAACAAACCCAACTGAAAGTAGTATGGTGATTTTTCCTTCATTTTATGCCTAAAGATTTTCAGTTGCTTCTGTACAAGGTATCTAGTCTGATCTTTCCTAAGATGAAGCTTACAAGCTCTTTTTCAGTACAGTAAACAGTATACAGTTGCAAGCAAAATGAACTTCCTTAATAACAGCAATATTTATGTTGTTTAACTTGCCCCATAAAAGACCTGTACGTATAACAGGGGAAGAATTTGCCATGACCCTTATAAAGCTGAATGTAGTGCATCTCCTGTACCTTTACCCACTCAGTAAATAAGGAATGATATAAAACAATGTAGTAAACTTTCAACTCCTGTATCATCTCCTGAAGCTCAACTCTGGCAACGTAAAGAAGAAACAACAGCAAAGAAAGTGCTGAACTTAAAACTCGTTTCACTTAAGAATGCGGGAGAACTTCTGTACCTAATTCCTCAGCTTCACAGTTCATATATGGAGGGTGAAGTGCAAAGACAGTTTATATACTCTCCCTCAAAACTGATCACCTGACTTCAATGACAGAAAATTAATATATAAAAACCAAAAACCTAATAAAAACCTCATACAATTACAGATACCCAAGTCAAAGTTTCAGTTGTAAATGTCACATTCCATCACATTAGAAATCTAATATGCTGTTACATTTACCAACTTTGTATATAGTTTAAATACATGTATTTAAAAACAAGAAATAGTATTACCTCCCATACAGCCTACATTTTTCATAGTCCTACAAAATAATTTTGCTGCCTATTTAAATAGTGTTTAGAGCTCCCGGCTCAATAATCCCATTTATTGCTAAACACAGTAATTTCTAATGCATATTTTGGCTGAAGAAGATTTTATTAGCACAGTTTCTGATTTAGTGAGGTAATTAAGTGCATGACTACCTTTCAGTGCCTTGGCCCTATTTCCCTATCATTAGTCATTTTTGGATTAACTTATTGCACTAGGAACTTGCAGAGTGAGATCTGAACCCAGAGGACTACCAGAAGCACTCTAAATGGAGCTAACAGAACAAATCAAATTGCTGTGACAGACAGTATTCCACAAAACCTATGACCTCACGGAAAAATGTCCTTGCATGTAAGAACTGTCCAAAGCTGTGAAATCAGAGGGTAAGTCACATCTGCATGAGCACCTTGGGCATCTCTTAAATGAAGAAATCGGCCAAGTGTTATTACTAAATGGTAATGAATCACTTTTGTCACAAAATGTCTTTGGAAAGATCATGGTTAACTGATAATAAAATACAGCTGATATAGAGAAAGTCTTCCTCAGTTGTGTACATTTTATTCAAATAATTTATTTAACAAAAAAAACAAAACCTGGAAGAATTCTAACATGTGACATATAAATTAAATGCAGCTGAAAAGATGCTGTAATATGCACACCAGCCTGTTGACCAGTGAGCATCTATCCCATGCAAAGAACAACCCTACTCAGCATACTGCACATTGATTCCAACATTCACTTGAAAACTGAGGTAAGGAAGATGAGAAAGGTCACTAAGGCATAAATTACCTGCAAACAGAGCACTGCCTCTGTGGCTGGAGAGCAGTGAACATCACTATCACAGAGTAGTTCCGAGGTGGAGCCTTCACAAATCTGCGGAATTTATCTCCATTCATGCGGATGACCGAACGCCTTGAGCTCCACTCCATCAGCTGTTCCACTTTCTCAGCCAAAAGATTCTGTAATTGAGGACAAGCATGAGGAATGTTTAAGCTTAAAATTTAAGTGGTTTGTACTTGCATTCTGCATTTGCAACCTCCAAATTCCTCTGGATTCAAGATGGAAGTTATATATAGCTGTATGTAGCAGAGTTTAGCTTACAGCATAATTTACTCTTTCATGTAGATGAGATTTTAAGTAATTAAAAGAATAACTCAATGTGGTCTTCAACTGAAACAATACATTAAAAAAAAATAAAACAGATTGGTTTGCTACCAAAGGCAAAGGAGTAGAGTAAGGATCACTGCCTAAGTAGAAGTTACCAGTACAGCAATCATTTAACTTCCATTTAAAAACCTGAAGTTTTAGATAATGCAGCCTTATGTTACATTTATTCTATTTAGTAAAAATCATAGTAGGATAGTGTCAGTCACTTGAGTATAATGATGAAAGAAAAATGTACCTACAGAGAGAAATAGTTACTATGTTATCATACTGAATTTAAATTCATGCAAGCTTCATATTTTGCTACAGACAGGACTGTCATATAAATTAATCTAGGTACATTCCATTATGAGATCAATGTTTTAAGCTGATCTCAAGACTAAGAAGCACAAAATATTTTGATTGAACTGCCACTGTATAAGAAAAATCTGCTTGTGTATTGTCTTTTGCTTGAAAGCATTCCATCACACGAATGATTTAGAACCAAGCTATGAGACATACTAAAAGACAGCCTTCTTTATCTAACTATTCCTATGAAAACCTATTTAGGGTTTATTTTCTTATCAAGTAAGCCTGATTCAAGTAAGCCACACATGCTCAGCAGGAAGTGTTTAGTTTCCTAAGTTACCTAGGTTCAGCAAGGTTGTACTGACCATGCTCTAGGTGGATTGCTGCATACAGCTTATCAGGATTAATGCATCTATCTTGGTTTAAGTCTTCAGCTCCCTACTCACTGGCCCTGTGGAAGCTGTCTATATGAAATAAAAACTGAAAAAAGAGTGGACAAAACTAGAATATTACAACTCAGATGCTGAGTGCTGAGAGAAAGTGAGAAGGACAGAAAAGGGGGCAGACAGACGAACAAAGTGAGGAAGGCACATCAAACAAACAGGAAACTAACTTCAGAAAATGTGAAGATGTGAAATCTCTGTTAAAATACACATAAATTAGTGAAAGGGTTTACAAATCAGTCAGGCTCCACTGTGGAGGGGTAGAACAAACTGGCTTAAAAAACACATTTAAATAGGGACACACTCAGAAAAGAGAGCATGATGACAAGTAAAGCAAGGATAAAAACCAAACACTGTGCAACAACAAATGAGCATGGAGACAAGATGGCTTTTCTGAGAGTTTTTTAAAAAATTAAATGAAGTAGAAAAATTGTGTCATCTAGTAACATTTTGAAAAATCAGTAATGCTATGAATGAGAGTAGAGATATATGAGGGGAAGGAAGGAATGAACTGCAAAGATAAAGAAAATTTATATTTTGCCTGTCAGAATTTCCACCTTCAAAATTATCAGAGCCCATCAGGGGCTGTGCCCCTTTAGGCACAGGTCATCAGAAGGCTCAAGTCCGAATAAAGTTTTGATGAATGTGGATCATGAACAGTTCTTAAATACCCACATTTACTTGACCCTATAAAAAAAAATCCTTTAGGTTTTTGTTCCTCTTCTCAGAGTTTAGCCGGTATTTGTAATCATAAATGTGAAAGAGTGATTACAACTCTGTTTATCATGAGAATATCAATGATTCAATTAAAACTATAATTTTTAAAAGATGTATGTTTCTGGTGGTTTTGCTTCAATATGATATTATGTAAGTTCTTTTCTTTAAAAGGAATCATGAAGTACATTACATAAAAACTAAGCCTACACATTTGTAAGATTTCCTTCAATTAGCAGTGCCAAGATTAAATCTTTGTTCATTTCAAAGGATTCACTCGTTTTACATCAGACACTCTAGCCCGTAATGCACAATAAAATACAAGGAGCTAAAAAGGATGAAAACTATTATATCCAAAAGCTTTAATTATTCAAGCAAAAAGATAAACCAAAGAGAACTAATAAAAAGACGTAAAATCATCACAGAAATTATGCATAATATCTTACTTGGTACAGAAAAACAAATACTTTTCAGATTAGGCCTTATTCAAAGAAAAAAAAAACCATGAAATAGCATTAAGGGTATGAAAGCAAAAGCATGATCTTGACAGAAAGAAAAAAAAAAAAGGAGAGGGAACAAATCCTGCTCTATTAGTGCTACATAATTTGCTTCTATAAAATACAGTTATATGGAAGAATCTTACTTAGAGAAGTCCCAATTCTAGTTTTACTTGGAAGCTAATTGCCAATAAAAAATAGTCTTGGTTCCTTTCAATTCAGCCACGTGTAATGTCACCTTTACATAGCTCTTGTGCAATATTCACTGTACTGTTCTCAACCACTTTTATCACTTGCTGTTGGTTGGTTTTTCCTGTATGCACAAGTAAAAAGCTAGTAACTGAACTAACTTTATATGTGTACTACACTAGGTAAAATCAAGCTAATATTTCAGGAGTGTAGTCATTAGGTACAATGTATGTATTTGTTTCACTGCATTGAAGAAATCTTTTCAAATAGAAAGTTATTAAATAGACTGCAGATAGTGGCTTGCATCATAAAACATTCTGCTACAGGCTACACTTCTCTTAGGTAACTGACTGTACTTCAATATTCTACCAAATTTTTTGTACATTTTATTTCACAAGACTTCTTTTGCAGAGTAATTGACAGAAGAGACCTTGGGACTGGCATCTCTAGAACTCACAGTGCAGTCATTCTGACTTGTAAGTCTTTAGAAAAAGGTGTGATATTGGTTTTGTTGTTTAGAAAATATTTTCACAATATATGCTCCTGAATAAGTTAGCAACCTTCTCCTCATTTCATTAATAATAAATTAAATTTAAGAAATAAATCTGAGAAATAAAAGTTTGAATTTTAGCCATGCATTTGACTTTAAAGCTGAGTCTTAAGGTAATATGGCACATTTCAAAATTCCAACTGTCTAATTCAGCTTTGAATCAAAAAGGCACCCATATAACAGATACTACACCTAGAAAATTGGTCAGTGTGTTAATAGGCAGGGGGCAGGGGAAAGTATGTTTTAAGTATCCTGAACCCAGCAGAACAGTCTTAAGGATTTCATAATTCAGAATCTAATTTGGATATTTTTGTTGGTTTTTTTTTTTAAGATAGAAGTGTAGAAAACAGAGAAACATACTGCTGAATAAAACCATGAGCTCTATCTCAGTCAAAAAAAATTTTCCTATGTGAAAGGAGAGTGTTAAAAAGTGAAGAAAAATTGACAGAGAAACACATAGAACCAAAAGGCAAAATTTTTCATATTACCCCAATAAAACTAATATCCTGGAAAGCACTGTAAGAAAAGACAATGGTCTGTTCCAGGTTCTCAAAATTTTATCCCAAGTATCTGTGAAGATACTGAAACTGAACATGTTTTCTTTTACCCGTTATGTCCAACTACACAACCCATATATACAACTGTCACCAAAGTGAATTCCCATTAAGAATTCTAGACACTTACACAAATTTTATTAACTTGCCTCTTTCCACCCCCTGAGAAAAGTCTTCTGCCAGAGAAAATCTGGAAGTAGGAGAGAATGACTGAATCTAATAAAATACATCTTGTGAGGACAGAGACACAAACAACTGTTACTCAAATCCAGAAAACAAGAGACACCATTTTATTTTCCAGATTTCTTACAGACTGTGGAAAGGAGCAGAAAATTAAAGACCCTACATTCATTTAAACCTATTAGTTTACAGAATTTCTCTGAGCACTTACCAGACTTATGCTGTTACCAGAAAGGGTTTTAGTTGAAACACCAGGGGAAAAACCCTCAAAAAACTAACAAACAAAAAAAAAAAAAAAACCCACCCCAACCAAACCATAAGAAAAGAAACTCTTCCTGTATAAAGAAAACTCTGGGTTTGATGTTGCAAGTAATTGCAAAAGAATCAACAGACAATAGTCTGTAAAAGCATCAAGAACATTAAATCAATGGATGAAGAAGTAGCCATGTATCATTTACTTTTTTCATTAGCTGATGCCCCAAGCAGAATATAAGAACATATATGAGCCATGTGTGGAAACCAAATGAATGCTGGTTTCTGTAAACAAAGAGAACTATAACATTACTTGCTGCTCCTACATTATTTTGTAACAAGTATATATGGCACATCAACATTTTTATAAAACTAAATAACCCTTAAAAATCTGAGAATCCAAAATCCAGGAATTTTCTTACACAAGTAAAGCTGCTTATTTTTTAGAAAATGGGATTACTTCAGAAGTGACCACCTATGAAAATTGTATTTGCTCCTGAAATAGCAACAGTCGTTGGCATCTTTTCCTCAATCCTGTTAAGCAGATGAGCATTCCCCACTGAAACAAAAGCTGCTTGAGAAAACAATTCTAAAAAATACTTTTTTTAACCCTAAAGCTAAAAAAATATTTTTCCATTTGCAGTTGTCCCTATTATTGAGTCGTGAAGAAAGCAAAAAAACCAAAAAAGATAAATTTCATCTATTATAGATCTTGGTTTCCAGTGATGTGATGAAACAACCAAGCCACCTGTCACAAAGCAAAGTGTGACAAGTCATGAACACTAAAGATGCTGGTAGGCCAAGCTTCTGGCATCTGCACCTGAAGCAATTCCCTATAAGAGAATGCTTCCCAGTGATCCCCCATATCTCCTCTCTGCTTCTTAACCCAATAGAGCTTGACATCTACAAGCCTTCCCTTTCATACTCTGTGACTAGAAGATTAGCTACTGAAAGCACAGCTTTATTTATTCACTCTCCCAAGACACAGTGCCTACAAGACAAAGCATAAACAACAAGAACTACCTTGTATACACATGTGTTGCCTCATGTGACTGTTAATCTTTCTTGCCCAGATTTTCTAAATTTCCTTTGGCCGAAATAAGATTCTCTTTTGGGCAGGAGGTACCAAAATAACAAAAAAATAAAACACCACACATATTTTCCTAAGTGCTGCTTGCTCTGTCTGTCCCTGATATTTTCAAGATTTCTTCTTTAGACTTCCTTTCATTTACTTTGCTTTCCATTAGAACAATCTGACAGAAGTAACTTAAGGCATTAGGGGCTACTGGAAAAAAGAACTAAGTCACAATGACATTACTTGATTCAGTGCTCAAAAGAGACTCCTTCCTTTTGAAACACACCAACTCTAACACTTTGCATTTTGTTCAAGTTTCAGAAGAGGTTTCAGGTCTTCCTGGTGTCATAGGGTCCCAAATACTGCACAATATGTGAACGTGGAAGACTAAGACCTCAGCTTTAGAAAGACTGGGTCAAAAGCAGTAACATGAGATACCTATACTAGGAAAAGTATAAATTAGCCAGGGACTCAATTTACTAAAACGGCAGAAGCATTGGTTATTACCGAGCTATTCTTCTTTCTTGATAAAAAATTCAAATTCACTCCAGTACCTCAAATTTCAGTTTCTGTGGTGAAAGAAATAAAGTAAAAAGTTTCTAATTAATGATTTGATACTGTATTTGCTACTGGAGATAAGTGAGCTACAGATTTTGTTAAGTATTTCTGAAATTATGTTGCAAATTTAAAAAAAATAAGATGGCTTGACTTCCATGTTTCCTTTATGTGCATTTTACCAACACTAGCTAAGGCAGATTGAAAATCTAGCCTTGATGAAAATTCTGCTTTGTCCACTCAGGTGCATCAAATCCTCAAGAAATGCTAGCTCTGTACACAATTATTTCAGGACAACACTCATTGTAAAAAAAAAAACAAAAAAACCAAAGAACAAAAAACAAAAAAACCACAATAAACCAAAGCAATCAAAATAAACCACAAAACAAGGCTGCACTGAAACTGCATGCAAAGTATCTCATAAATCTATCTAAAGCATGTAGCTTAAATTCCAATTTATTTTAACAGTCTCCATTTTAGTCTTTAATTACACTAAGAATAACAGTACAGAAAACTAATTGAACTAATAAATACATTTCAGCAGCATGTTGTAAGAACAGTTACCTTCTCTAAAAATGTGTCTGATAAACATTCACAGATATGCAATTACTGACCCCATTAAACTGGTGGCAGAAAGATGATGGATTCAATATTCAAAGTGTTCTTATAGGCATTCATTTTTCTGTTGTCCTTTGGTCACCTGATGCCTGCATAAAAATGTCATTTATGCTACCAACATATCAGTATCCTTGAACATATAAAAAATATTTTTATAATTATTAAAACTTAGCACATAGTAACAGCATATATTTAGATAATTTCATATAATATTTTCTACAACAAAAAAGGGAAGGCTACTTTCCTGCCTAAGTCTTCTAAACAAGATTTCAAAGAGTTCATGAACTTGAAAGTGCTAAGAAAGATAATTTCTTTGATCTGTCTATATCTTCACATTTTCTAGGCTATTCTCAAACCTGGAGAAAAAAAATTTAAGTGTATTTCACTTTTATCATAATTTATTCCTCTTCAAATTAAGGCAAGCAGCACCAATAGCTTTATCAAAAATACTTAGTATTTTGAACACATCTTTAAACAAGAATAGAAACCATGGGTCACGTCGAAATTACAAACTGTAATTTCTTGATTCACAGCCCTAGACCTAATGGAGAGCTCCAGGATTAAGTATCTGAATATTCCAGTGAGCAACACATTATTCTATAGGTACACACTCATAAATTAATTCTTCTGTTGAGAAGGACTATCAATACAGCAAATGTTCTCTGATTTCTCCTCTGCAAGAAAAGAGGAGCATGAATTAATGAAAATATTATTAACCACTAAAATATACAGAAATCTGTTTGGATACTTTTTTTTCCTTCTCAGATTATTTATTTATTTACAAAAAACCATTGCCTGAACATAATTGAGAAGCCATGTAAGCTGGCACAGTATGACTGACTTAATATTATGCTCCATTGACTCAAAGTCATTTAGCTGTGACTGAGGATTTGCTTTTTGGAATGAAACACAGATTTTCATCTTTATGTAAAATGCCTACATTTTGTGGCATTATACTTAAAAATACCCCCTTAAGCTGAATAGATAAATGAACAGAGAACCAAAACTACTGTGCTTTTTGGGGCTTTTTTGGTTCATTTTGTTTTTGTGTTTTTGGTTGCTTGTTTGTTTTTATTTCAGCCCATAAATTGTTCTATTAGCAGTTCCAGAAAAATCTGGTTGATTTCCTGTTATATGTAGCTGTCATTTTCTGAACATTATAGAAGTATTAACAACATTTTTTACACTGTTTAAAATGTAACATTGAAAATAATGTGCATAATGGTTTACATGGATGTATTTTGTCCAATTGATTTTACAAAGATCATCAATTTACACTGAATAAAATCAAAAATTGACAATCGATTTTGAAACACAAGAAATTCACCCTGTTTTGTATTTAATACTTTTCAAAATTTTCACAATGTGTCACAAACTGTATAGTAACTTGCATTCATTAAAAAGTACAGTTCATCTGATTTAAATAAAGCCTGTAAGATCAGCAATATGAATTAGAGAGTAAGAGTAGCACTGTAAACACACAGCTTATTTCAGGAAAGATAACACCTTCTGCATTGCGTTAAATAAACACAAGTTAAACCATTTGTTTTATAGAAACAAGCCTAGGTAAGATGCATTTTATAGGCTGTCCCCCTATTACTTTACTTTTTTTCTTTGTAAGCATGGACGTCATTAATTATATAATGAAAAATATCAAAAGGTTGAATTATGAATTAGAGAAAAGATTCTACAACAAAAGCACCAGCTAAACCTCAAAGAACATTTTGCTTAGGTCACCTTTATACTGGAAGGATATTAGTCTCAGGAGAGCATAATATAGGACATCCAGGATGATTCCAAGAGTACTTGTTATACACAAAAGCTAAAAAAGCTCCATTTACTCTCAGTGGAAAACAATTCAGGGTGACCTAGCAAAAATATTGCAGAATTCTTGATTAAAGATGCGAATAAATCTTTAGCTAAATATTAAAATTATGCACAAAAAAGTTAAAACTAATTTTGCACATATATTTCAATTAATTAAGATCAAATTTTTAATTCTAAATTAATATAATTGTTTTCAATATTCAGAACCTTCATATTCCTTGGAATTTCATTCAACCATACCTTTCAGAGCGCTAAGTTTATGATTTTAAGCAGATACTTCAAGTTAACTCTATGCACAATTATTATTCCACAAATTGAAACTCTTTCTAAATCCAGGAACACATTTCAAAGCTACAGATTATCAAGATGTTTAATATCAATTTACTTGGCCTGCCATTTTCAAATATTTCTGGTTTTTAGGTAAAATTAAACTTAGCTAAGCCAGCATTTTAAACTAGTTGCTATTTATATTGCTATTCTGAGTTTCTGGACCCCAAGGGGGTTTTTTGTTAAGTTCAGCTTTCTGCAAGAATCATCTCAGAGCATTCAGCAGCCTGGTTCAATTAGAATTATGAATTAACTACTGAAAGCCATTCAGGAACTAACTTTGTGTACCTCTCCCTTGCTACAAAGAGTATTGACTTCTCAACACATTGTTAACATTGTGCTTACATTTAAAAATAACTCTTCCTTTCACTTCTTCAGTGTTTTCCAAAATCAGCAGGCAACCTTACTTAATCTAGGTCACTTGAAGAAATTGTATTTCTCTACTAAAAGCAAAAGTTTGATACTACAGGAAGACACAAGGTATTTCTGTTCCTTTCTCTTCATTCTAAAACTAGAGTCCACAGTGTCTTTGAAAATCTGAAAATTATCTCAAGCACTGTATGAGAAGATGAATGTTCTACATACAGTGCCATATAACCAGCTGTTCCCTCTCAACTCTGCTGCAAACTATTTTTTCCAGCTGAATCTTTTTAATTATTAAAAAAGGAAATGCTACAAAATAAGCCATAAGAACCTGGTAATCCAGGATCAGGTTGCTCATATACTAGTTTTGTACATACCAGAGCATGTAGCTCTAGTACCCCATATACCCCAAATGAGGAGATGCTGCCCTGGGAAAAATTCAAACAACTTATGTAGTATGTTCCTTAGGGAAAACAAGCAAACAAACAATAAAACAAAAACAAATAAAAACCATACAAAAACCAAATAAAACCCCAGAACAAGTACCAACAAAACACAAACAAAACAACTAGCCACCGCTAACCTCTGGCCAACTCCTGACAATGCTCAGTCATCTTCACAGTACAGAAGTGTTCACTGATGTTTAGATGGAACCTCTGCTGTTTCCTTTTGTGCCTCCAGTCCTGGGCACCAACGATTCTGGCTGTCATCTTTTCACTTTACCCTTGAGGTATTTATTTACATTGATACAACACCTCCTGAACCTTTGCTTTTCCAGGATAAACATTCCCAACTCTCTCCGTACTTCCTCAGAATATTTTCAATTTCAGAACATTAGGTGGAAAGCATATTTAAAGGATGTGCATCACTTTACTGAAGAGTGGTTCCATCCTATTTTTTTGGTTTTTCATGAATGTAAAGCAAGTGCTACTTTACAGAGCAAGTAACATCTAGAGAAAAGGTGATTTGGACAGACACCAACAAAACTGTACCTTTGTTCAAACTGTATTTGTCCCCTGTTTTATTATAAAGTAATTCAAAAACTGAATTGCTGAATTGAAATACTGCCAATCATCTTTCCTTTTCTATCCCTTACTGCCCATTTCTCCGCATATTTATGGAATGACAAAATTTTATGTTGAAAGCTGGTAAAGTACTGATGACAGTAACTTCACAAAGAGGTAATTCACCTCAGAATTTGAGGTTACTTTGACTTTGGTGGAATGCTACCAATAAATCACAGTTTGAAAGGGGTCAAAAAGCCAAAAGAGCAACAAAAGTTCAAAGTGTTACTGGATTTTCTCCCTGAAAAATTATAAACTTAAATAGAAACTGGATTGTATTTGCTCTCTGCAAACAAGCACGCTAGAGAGACATTTTACAAAGCCATTGATAACTCAGCTCTCTTCTCTGTGGAATCATCACATAGAGAGTAATCCCTCAAAGCCCTTAAGCACTGTGCTACACTGAAGAATTACCCAGACAACCAAACCATGCCTAATGCTTAAAAAAAAAAAAAACAACAAACAAACAAACAAACAAACAAAAAAACCAAAAAAACCCTTTCTTCCTCTTCTTCAATTTTCTATGTTATTCCAAATTCCAAACACCAGGTTAAAATACAGATGTTGTATTTCCAATCCCTTGAAGTACAGAATATATGACTAAACTGCTACAACAAAAAGAAGCATTAATTAAAAAAAAATATGCAAGGCTAGCTAGGGAAAGCATCAAGAATTTAAAGTGAATTAAATTATAAAGGAAGACTGGGGAAGGGGCAGTAGCACCTACTGTTAAAAGAAAGTAAGTTAAGAACAAATCAATTCAACAACCATTTAAAATGTAAAATGCAGAGTAAATACTGAAGAAATTAAAGAAGATTTGGTTCTATGAGTGAAGACATACCAGAATGAAGGGGCAGAAACTACATTGTTCCAAGGCACATAAGCACTGTTCAGTATAACTGCTTGAACAGGAAAACAATGAGACCTCAATCAAGCATACTGAAATAATTTTGACAGCATTTCCTTAAGAATAACGCTTGCTTTTTAAAAAATTGCTCCAACAAGGAACACAAGAGTACTTCAATTTTCTTTGTTTTTATAGAATAGACATTTAAAATATAACATAAAAGAATTTTAGAGGAAGCTAAGTGACCTTTAACAAAATCAACAAATCAGCAGAGTTCTCAATACAAGCAAAGAACAACTAGTCAACTTCATACAGAGGATTCACAAAGCACCTAGTTGAAAAATATTCTGGGTATGAGTACTCTGGCTTCTTCATCTTCCAAAACATTAAAAACAAAACAAACCTCACAATCAAACAAATCAAAACAAAAAAACCCACAAAAAACAGTAACAAAAATGCCCAAACCCCAAAACCAACACATACCATGAATTTCTCTTTTTGGTATTACTGAGAGAATTTTCAATTACTTATTTCTTATTGGCACCTTAATGTTTATACAAAAGATTATCTCACTGATTAGTATGCTGGTAAGCTAAAAAAACAGAATTTAATTTCTCACTTGCCTCTTCACAGCAAGTGAATCAAGTGAATAATGTCAGAGGAAAGATGTGGTGGTAAGTAATTAACACTTTTTATCTTGTGACAAGGCAGTTAAAGTACTTTCTGATATAAGATATCTAGCTATGCACAAACTAGTCTGTGTAAAATTTAAGAATTTAAAAAATTATAATTAAAAATTGCAGATAAAATAATTAATCTTTAGAGTGGAAAAAGTTGTTTCTACCAAAGGCACTGAAACAAAACTACCTATGACAGATACAAATTTTACTTCTTCCTTAAAATTCCACATGTTCTTTACAGTTTACCCATTAACCCAAGTACCCATAGGATTAAACCTCCTGTGGTAGAAAATAAAGAAATCTTCTGCAAAATATCATTACTATTCTCACTTAAAAAAAAAAAAGAAAAAAAAAAGATAACTCCAGACATGGCTGATATAAGACCTAAAAACAACTGCAGCTTTATAACAAAGCAAAGCAAACAACAACAAAAAAAACCCCCACTACCCAAACAAAAAAAGCAAAAAAACCCCTTAGATGATTATTTTGCTAAAGAGGAACATAATTTCAAGACCTAAACAAGGCAAGAAATAATAAGCTTCAGTTTTGTAACAGAACAAGTAGAAACCTATGATTATTCTGCATCTAAAGGTAAACAAAAATACTTGCAAATTTGAAGGGTATGGTGATTAAGGACAGAGAAAAAAATAGAGTGAAAAAATTATTTGGCGGCTTGTTTTCTATGGTTGATTTTAAGGAGTCTGTTGATATAGAATAATGACAAATATTAAAGGGGAAAGGAAGCATGACTTTAAAATTTGACATTCCACAGACCTATCCTAGAGCTTTGCTTTGAAAACAATTACAATAGATCAGAGAAGCACTTCCCCTATTTTTTTTTTCTCAGCTGAAAAAGAGACACTTCTCCTAATTTTCCCAAGAATCACTTCTCCTGATTACCTAAATGCACACAGATGTATCTGAAGTCCTCTTTAGATCCAAGTCCATCATTGTAAGCACATAACAGAGGCAGTACCAGCTCAGGCCACAAGTCAGCCTAGTCTACATGCAATAGTGCATTCCTACAGAACACTGCAAACATATTAGATACACTAGAATAAATATCTTTCCAGTCCTCACCATCTGCATCTCAGGCACATCCTGAAGTAGAAAACACTATCTTTGTATTTAAAATAACTCCACACAGAATTGAAACTGAACAATTACTGAAGCTAAAGGCTACATAATCTATAAAAGGCAAACAATTCATATGTGAATAAAATTTACACACATTCTTGTCCTGTCTTGATTTGAAGCTAGCTGAAAAAGACTCAACATAGATAGTTCAACATATTATCCTATATTTAAATATTCTAGTTTTGATATCTGCATTCCTTAAGGTCAATATTAGACACTAGTTAAGCATGCCACCTTCCAGCACCCCCCATTTCAACTCCCATTCAACCTGGATTTTGAAGTCATTTTGGCAAATAAAAAACTCACCACAGAAATGGATATTTCTTGCCTGAGGAATCAACAGAAATTGTTTCCTTACAAAAAGTTTTCCTTTTTGAGTGTGAAGGTCTTCAATACTGCACTTTCTCCCACGGAACTCTAGGACAGCCACTTCCCTAGTTCCCTTACAAATGCTACAACAGTAGCCACAATAAAGAACTAATGAAGTTTGCCGGTTAGAAGACAGGATACATTGTAACTGGTATTTTTACAGTAGCAGAATGGTCTGTGCTAAAGCAGGCCCGATTGGAAGGAAAGAAACTGAAATAGTAACTGACCCAAAAGCACAGAATGGTTCTGATCTGTTCACTTCTCAATTTAACATTTATAGAGATAACCTAAGAGGCGAGTTAACTTGAAAGATCAAGTGAGAAAGAAATCTTTGATAAGCTTACTCCTCTCCTGGTCCCTGAAGTAGAGTAAGAGGGTGGATCTTCTGATAGATAAAGAATAATTGCTATAGAGAGGAAGATTAGATAGCCCTGAAACCAATTATAAGTGATAAGTAAGTGCAAAGCACATCAATATGCTTAGCAACAAAATTGGTGAATATTCATAGAACACACAAGAACAAACAGTAAATCACCTCATTACAAGGAAAAATGCCGATCAGGAATATTGACATTGGTTGCACCACTTTAAATATAGTCAGTCTAGAAGATTTTCATCACAGAAACTTCTTGTAGTCTTAAAAACATGCCAGAAAAATGTAGATAGCACTTATCAGCTCGTTCCAATTTTCATCTGGCACAATATATACTCGATGCTGTTCAAGGGAGTCATGGTTTCACAGTTCAAGAACTGGACACTAAAAAAAACAAAAAACAAACAAAAAAAACCCCCAACAACATTTTCTACAGAACAGTGCTATTTATTCTGCCAAGATTTCCTTTTCCGTGCATTAAATATGAGCATGTCCCTAACTAAAATTCTCAACTTACACAATTAGTTTGCCTCCTCTATATTTAGAAGAAAACAGTTACGAAAAACTCTCATTCTGACAAGCCTAGAGATGAGTAAAGTAATAGGAATTACACTCAGGTTCAAGAAATACACTGCAGACATTTCAACTCCTCCCTGAACATTTTCAGAGAAATAATACATCAGTGACCACAGGGAGGAGAAAGCATCACCAGAAATTAGATGCAATTACTGCCCTAATCCCTACAGACACAAAGACTGAGAATACACTTTATCTCCATTTGACAGAAACCTATCCTTTTACAAGAACACAACACGATTTGTTATAAAGTTTTAGGTCTGAATCACATTTAAAAATAAATATGAGGCATTACTTTCCAATTTACTTTGCTGGTACACAAGTCCTTATCTCCCACTCCAAGAATGCAACTAAACTGAATTGAATTTACTCTGCAAAACAACGTATATAGGATACAATAAATAAAAAAAAAATTAAAATAACATAGTTAAATATTCTGCACTATGTAACATGGTGTCACATATGCAAGACTGAAACTGGATGATTATTAACCAAGAACACAAATGGGTTCTTGGTTAAAATCACATTCCAATTTAACTGAAATCATCTGACTGCCTAAGTGACTTACTATTAGTTTGACTCACTGGCTTTGGCCAAATAACCAATAATTTATTGTTGAGGTACAAGGTTAGAAGAGACCATATTTTTCTTAAAAGGTACTGCTTTGTCAAAAACTATGTAAATGAATGGTTCAAAAGACAAATAAGAGTGCAGAAAGGCAAGTGCTTAAAGGTTTCATAATATAGAACAGACACGACTTGTGAGCCAGATGGCTTTTTACCAGCTGCTTGTAAAAAAGGCTGGGAGAAATAATCTGTAGCATGACTAAGACAATTTGCAGATACACAGTTCTGTCTTCAGGATAAGTTACAAGAATTTGTAACACTAAAGTAAAGCTTCATATTTATACAAAATCAAATACCCTATTTGAGGCACATTAACAGTTCCCATTTAGAACAGAGCTAACCAATGAGAAAAATTTGTTCTCCTGGTACTTTCAAAAGACATTTAAACAGACCATCAGGAAGAAGTAGCAATATGCAAATAAAACAGTATTCAGACAATTAAAACTCAACATTTCAATGAATATGAGAGGTTTCAGGAAAGGGTATATATTTTTTAAACATTAATGCAAAAAGGCAATGCTTTCAGAGAGGCTGGTTTTAATGGAAAATTATCCTAGAGAGAATTTAGTTCCTCAATAAAACATAGGAACCCCTTTTTCATTACCCATTGTCAGGAAAATACCCACTTTTCCCACAGATATTAATGACAAGAAAGAGAGGTAAGTACTATTGACATACTGATGGCAGACTGGGCCACCAGAACACTTAGACGAGAATAAAAAATGGAAAATAAATTCAATTTCTTCTTCTTGGAAGATTTCCAGGAGATACGCTAAAAGGAGCACAGGATCAACAATGACAGGAGGAGGAAAGCAGACCTGGAAAATGGCTGAGAGTTACAAGGATAAAGGATGCAAGCTTTCTGCCATATGCTGAACACTACACTCTAATAGATGCTACAAAGCTGAAAGAAGCAAGAAGTTACTTTCAAGGTGTTAAAAAAAGCCTATTACAGAATCCGTGACAACTGTACTGAACTCACAACTGAATACAACCTTTGAACTGCAGAACAATGTGTTTTCTTGATATTACATTGATGTAGAATTCATAGGCCAAATTACATTGTTCAGCATTCAAGTATAATATTATAGTTTTATTTACACTGAACTAGTTTTGCAAAGGAATTATTCTTTTGGTATTTTGTTATTTATGTAATCAGAGCACTAGAAATCCTAATCAAGGAGCAGAATTTGAATGTTACTGGAGAAGCACATAAGAGACAGCTGTGGTCCCCAAGAGTTTGGAAGCTACAAGTCAAAGAAGACAAAACACGTCACTTGCTTATTTATGCATTTCAACACACAGAATACAAGAGACTAATGAAGACCATGGACTAACATGGTCTACAGTTGCTTTGCCACATTTTTTGTCTAGTGACTGACAATATTTTAGAACCTTGACAACAAAATGGACTCAAAGAGGGATTTAAAAAAAAAAAAGTTTTTGCAGTGCTTTGTATGTGCTGTTTCAATAAGACAGTATTAATAAAACTAATCCAGAGATACTTGTTTTTAAGATTTAAATGAAGGGACAACAAAGAAAATGCAGGATAATAAAGAGCAAGAAGTTGATAAAAAATTGCTTGCACACAAAAAGGGAAAAGCAGAATATCTTCTGTAACTTTTGTTTACTATTCATATTTGCAGAAGTAAATGATAAGTAATCTGCCACATATATTGATGAACTAGGGCTAGAAAACAAACAGAAGACAGATGTGGTAAGTAAAACACTGTCAATTTTGGAAGTTTTCAAAGCAGCCATTGCCTTAATATTCATTAACTGTAGAGAATCTTTATTTTATCCCCGAAGCCCTAATTATTGTGAACCCATACTGTCATCTACATTTTTTTGCAAGACTGCATCCTCTCCCTTTTCAGAAAACTTAATTAAATCTTTAATAAGCTAGTATAAATGTAAAGGATGAGGAAAACAAAATATCACCTTATGCATATTTATTAAATTTCTTCAAACCCTAAAGCATTTCTCCCCAAATTAATGGTATGGAAAAAATTGATTTCAGTTTACCTACCAATTTCTTTTCTTGCAATAATTCCATCTGTTAGTTCTCATGGCAGGGACCTTGGTACTAGAGAGCATCTGAATAGAGCCTGCAGAACTTGGTATCAACCCCACAACTGATCATCTCCTCAGGTAATTGATTAAAATGCTGTTTTAATCATTGTGTGAAATTAAGCAAGAAATCTACACACCCTCAGCAAGTGGACAGCCTTATTTTCATATTCTTGCACAAACTGTAGCATATAATGCAGCTTAAGATCATCGAATAAGTTACCAATGACGTTCTAGCAGAGTTATTACCATATAAATATGAACTCTGGTGTTGAAACTGGTGATAGTGTAAGTGCAACTTCTGAAAATACTTATTCCAATACAGTAACTTCAGGTAACTCATTAGACCTCTTTGACAAGCAAAGATCATAAGATAGATATGACAGATCACTGAACTGAATACTAATGGCTGCATGCATGCAAATAATGTTATCCTAAGAACAAATATTACTTTCAAATAATATTAGCATATTTAAGTCATCCAGGGGACCGAGGAGGACAAAACAATGTTCAATTGTTCCAAAGAAATGAAAAACTGCACTAGTTTTGAAGAAATTACATGAGCTCTAAAAAAAACCCACCAAAATTAATCTTAATTCCAACTTTGAGGCTTGAGATGAAAACCCTATAAATTAACTGATTGACTAGACATCTGCAGACTGTTGATTTCCTCAGGTTGTGGAAAATTTACCACCTATGAAAGCACGACTTGCATTATTCATCTCATCTAATTTTGAGATCTACAAATGGCATTTATAACATCAGCACCAAACTTCAGTGCTGAGCACTCTGTTAAAATATTTGGCTAATATTCTAAAAAACTGTATCAAACCACCTTTCAAATACCCAAAGCCCAATGATTAACAAGAATGTGGATCTAGTCTATCACTCTGCAGTGGATGTTTTGTTCTTCAGCAGTGATATAAGACATGGTTATCATCACCTATCAATGGTCTATCCTGTGCTACTATGATAAGCATGAGTAATAACATGATCAGCTAATTATTTCCTCATTTCTTTGTTCAAAAATTGCCCTCTCCTCATCAGCTTAGAATTGGTATTCATTTTTAAAATGGCTGCCATTCTTCCCTCATCCCCTCTCATCACAGTATTCCAGAATGGTCTTATAGCAGTGACCTTCACACTTTGTTCCCAAGAACACAGAGCAATCATGTGGATGAGCACAACATGGAGAAATACTGCACCATTAGTTTTTAATCACAAGAAATAACCCATGTCATGCATAAACCTACTTATCTCTCTCCAAATGACTGACGACCAATACATGAGACTGAAAAAAACCTTCTAGAATCATCTCACTCAAAACAGTCATGTGAAACAAGCATTGCTTTTATTAGTTACTTCAAGATCTAATGACTAGTCACTGCAGCACCATTCCTTTTATCAAGATGTAATGTACTTGCAATTAAAATGGTTTTAAAAATCATACATTCTTGATAGTTATTGTTTTTGCAATTTTAGATGTTGTAAAGGTCATCCCATTCAATGTTCACCTCAAATCCTGGTTAAATTCAGGAGTTCCACTGGGCTGCTAAGGACATTGTCCAGCAGAGTTTTTAAAGTCTACGAGGATGGAGATCTGCAACTTCTATAGGCATTCTCTTCATTATTAATTATTTTTTCTGTTTAATTACCACTGAAAATTTCCCTCTTCTTGCACGTTCTGGCTCCCTCTGCCATTTCACTATGCAACGTACTAGATTGTGAATAGCACATCCATTCCTTATGTTTCTTGCAAAAAAAAAAAAAACTTAAGAAAAAAATGAAGAGCTCTGACCTTTCATAAATTCAGAAACTGCATGATTAGCAGAGTGACAGTTATTCACAGAAGGGAAGAATCCCTGCTCAAAGCCTGTACAATACAAAACTCATATGATCTGAAAAACTGAGAAAGTCTGATATGCCATATCAGCTATTTCTGTGCATAGAAAGAACCAAACATGTTTATCATCATAGTAATATGTAAGTCCAGTTCAGCAAATTTGAATCTCTTCTAACTCAAATGAGTAATTCCAATTTTAAGGCCAAACAATCACAGATTTACTCCTAGGTCAATGTTACTTAATTACTCTCAGTCCCAGAAAGCTAAAACTGCATTCACAGTCTAAGACCATCATCAATAAAAAGTCCAGATATCAATCCAATTATCATTTAAAGAAGTATGTGCTACAGTAAGAGAATGGGCTCTTAAGCATCTGCAGAAGAGAGGCCAAGATTTGGTAGATTCTTAGTGCAGCACACACTGGGAAAAGGAGAATGTTACTCTTAAGAATGCTGACCCATTGTGAAGAACATGCTTCCATATTACACTGGTTAAGATGTAAACAAACCCCCTCAAGAGAGACAGTAAAATCATCATGGCAATCCAATTTGTGCATGGCAAAATATAGGTCTGATGACATAAGAAGTTTGAATATAACTGATTTGGCAGTTTCACTTCATTCACTATTCATGGCTAAGAGACAGAAAAAAATAATCTACTTCAGGCCAGAAGCAGCTCTTGTGAAAGAACAAATTAACTATCAAGCAAAGTAGCTGTAAAATCTTTTGAACTCAGTAAATGCAGAAGTATGTCAAATGGACAATATTACTTTAGATAGTAGGAGAGATGAAAAGCACTTGCCTTCTTTGACAGCAAAATACTTGGCAAAGAAGATTAATCAAATGACAAAGCATGAGCTGTAAGACCTGTCAATCCTGTCCTGATGCAGCTGTAACTATAGATGTAGATTCCTTAACAGCTTCATTCTGTAAAGCATGGAAGGAGAGGTGAAAGACCTAGGACTGATGAACTACCCACAACTGAGCATTTCTCATGGAGAGATCCATTAGTGGAAAACAGCTCAAGAAAACCAGAGCTGAAAACAGTAGAAGGTTGGAAGATTTCAGGCTGGTAAGGAGACAATGCTTCCCCTCTCTGGGAATCGGTTTACAGATGCTGTTGGAAAAAAACCCCACTGGATTAGGTGAACTCAGACTGAATGAGTTAAGCCATTCTTACCCATTTAATATTGAGATCCTAGATGATTTGATGTCATAAAATATTCAAAGCACAAAGTAGTTTTAAACCACTGCTCAGAAAGGAATTAAAAAAGAAAATATGTCTTCTGATTGTCACAATATGGCACACAGTTTCCTGTTCTGGGAAGAGATATCATCTGAACCACTTTCACACAACAGAACACAGCAACAGGACAAAAATCACTTCCATGAGGGCTTCTGTCAATAGATGGATAACAAGAGAGGCAATGATTAGAGCTTAATGAATGAGAATCATCCCTTTTATAGATTAGAGCAGAGAGCGATCATGATGAGATCCATTACTAGCCTTATGTATTTCAGGGAATTTCAATAAGGACTGAAGCAGGAAAAAGAAAAGCATTTGAAAGAGATCATATCTGTTTTGATAGCATTTCACACCACGTCATGCCATTTTTGTTCTCCAAGTGTAGCAAAGTAGTTTATAGAGCTAATTCATGCAGACTAGTCTGAATTTTCAGGGAAGAAATGCAAACTCAAAACCTACAAGTCACAATGAAGACCTCCAAGCCAAAAGCAAGGAACTTATTACATCTCAAAGACAAAAGGAGGTCACAGAGGAAAAGAATTGTGCTGAATCTCTGAGAACTACTACACTTTATGCCATGATTCGACAAGTCAGGTCCAACAGAATAACAATCTGTGTTGAATATCTGTAGAACTGAAAGTCCTTTAGTACCTTATGGTTAGAAATACTAATTGGGGTATCTGAAGAATTTATCCTTGTAACTGTGCAGTGTTTGGAAACACGAGGAGAGCAGATCCCACTTAAGTATATGCTAACAATCAGAATACCATCAGTAGGAACTTTCATAGAGAAAACCTGAATCACATGAAATAGCAACTGAGTATTTCCTTCCACAGTGTGAGCTGCAAGATAACTTTCAAAAAAAATGATTTATCAACCTGGAAACAAATTAATGATTGATTGGAGGGCAAGTTAAAAAAGTTAAAAGCTGAAAAATAAATAATAAAAAAAGGAATTCTTAAATTTCTGTCTTTACTTGCAAGGGTTATAGACCTGGAATGAAAGCTGATATGAAGCGAATAACTGAATTAAAAATGAATACAGCATTCAGTAAACTCAGCAGTGGGGAGGAACTCAAATAGTGGCTGAAATAGGCTGATGGCAACTAGGAGGAAGAAGAAAATAGTATCATCTAGTCTTTCCTGAATGCTGTCAACCGAGCCCATTTGTGTCCTGACAGGATATATTTGTATAAATACCAGCATTTAGAATAAATCCTACAAATCAGAAGGTAAGAGAACCAAATAATGAAATCAAACCCTTGATTCCTTTCCACATTTGTCACCAGACATCATAATGATTAGAGGTGTGCTTTCCTCTTCCATGCCAAAGAAATCCAGAGGGTTTTACAGGAAAGAACAAAAGAAAAATTTCTAAACAATACAGATCTCTTCAGAGAGATCAAAATTTTACTCAACCTATTTTTGCATTTCATTCATCTCTCTCCTTAGTGGAGAGTGAAACATGACAATCTATCTTACAACAAGAGATAAAACAGATTGTGGGAATACTTTTAAAATCCATCTGTACATACAAGAAGAGCAGAATATCAAAAAGGAAAAAGTAAAAAAAATACGAAAATTCTTAAGAAGAATGTTGCAAATATTGTAGAAAAGATGAAACTAAAGGCTATATGGAAAAATATCTAGATAATCACAGAAGTGTGACACTATGTAAGAAGTATGATGAAAAAAACATATGAAGGAAAACCATTATATGAAGAAAAAGTAGAATCATGGGGAGTTACATTATGAATAAACAGATTGGAAGAAAAATAATGCAGTATTACACTGAAGTCAAGAGACATACAACCTAATATAGGAAGTGAATGTAGGCAGTCTGAAATTTGACTTTGAACAGACTAGAGAACTATTTTTGGCAGAAAATACATTCATAACTTTCCCCAGGGCAGCCACAAATGTTCCAGAATGAAGTCTGCTCTCTGAGTTGAGGAGGCTTTAAATTTGCATCAATATATGTGAATATTCTATTTCTAGAGAAAACAGAAAAAGCTAAGATAGTAACAAAAACTAAAATAATAGGAACTAAATTATAAGAATCAATAAACACACAAACAAAAAACCCCCACCACCTGGGATACAGGAAGGAAATAAGGAAACTTTTATGTTAAACAGAATATGAGTGTAGTCACAAGAAGAAAAAAAGTAACTTTTCCTGTACCAACTTGAGTTTGCAGCTGGTGAATCTGCATTTTGCAAAAACCCAGAGGGTTTGGAAAACAAGTTATACTTTGAAAAACAAAAGAAAAAAAAACAGGTGGAAAAGGCAATGAAAAACTGTATGAAGATAACTATAAATGTCAAAAATCTGCAGAATCCCTATCAGAGGAAGGATACAAGACTGTAAGAGACAGACCTACTATTATGCTTTTACTTTATGAGTATTACGGCTAGAGTTGCATAAAATTAGAAAAATATGCACCCTTGCATCCACACTTTTTCAAGACCATATGATGCTGGCATTGTCAAAGTTTCAAAAGACACCAGGGGAACTGGGTTTTTTTGACCATGTGCAACCATAAATATTTGATGGATTTCTATTATACATTCAGTTTGTTCTGCTTTCAGAAAATATCAAAACATACAGAACTAAATTTCATAAATCCTTTTAAGTCTAACAGACTCTTGCAGTTGACAAAACCTATCATGAGCACTTACAGCACATTTTTTTCCAAAATTAAACTTACTAAATTTGACACATTATTTGCTACTAATAAAAGCACAGGGCACATAAAGACTTTTTCCAAGAAGAATTGAAAAGAATTTACGTTGCCATACCTCAAAAATATCAACAAGGAAAAGAGAGAGAAAAAAAGCCATGTTTACCCCTTTCTTTGCTATGAAATGGAAAAAGCAAGAAAAAAGGGAAGTATCAACCTTTACAGTTTATAAAATGGACAAGCAACCCGAGAAGTTACACATGAAACCAGTTACATATCTAACAACTGAATTTAAATTCCTGAAGTCTGCAGGTGACTTTAGTATTAGGGGCAGTCCTATCAATGTCTCTGTCTCTCAAGCTGATAAGGTAAGACAGCAAATTTCTTTCTTCCACAAGGATTTCACAAAGTACTACCTTGTTTCATTGCTTCACATGAAATTAATGAAAGCCCACTTTGGTTTCAAGGTCAACTCTTCCAGGATGAAGAAACTATTTGAATTTTTTTTCTCCAAATATCAGTCAATCTGCCTTCCTAAAGAGAGATATAATTTTAGGATATTAACGGAAATTATCAAGGACAACCAAAAATATATACAGTATTTTATATGGTTAACAGTAGCAACATGATCCAGTCAATTTAATGGACAACCTCCTATAACACCAGAAAGTCCAAAGCAAAGCATGGAATCTAACAAAAATCCTACTTCATATTAAGGAAAATTCACATTTTCTCTTCTTGCCAGAATTGACAAATTGTACTGCAGAAATGCTGATATGACACAACTATTAAATCACTAAAATTTGGATGCAAGCTCAGACTGTTGATTTTTCCTCCTTTCTTTTCAGGATATGCAAAACTATCCTTTTCCTTCTTTTTCATATGATAAAACATTTCAGTAAAGAGATTTTATAAGCAGTTTTTAAAAGTTATAAAAGTAGGCAGAAAGATTTGAAGGCATCACAATTAATTGAATGTAAGTTTCACTTTTAAAAATTAGGTAATTTGTATATTACAGCCATTGCATCTATTTTAATGTATGTTTCAGAGTAGTATGTCTCCTAATATTTTCTTCAAACTTTTCATCACGACTCATGGTCACTGTGAGAGAAATCTTCATCTACTCTCACTTTATTTCACTGTCATTTGATTGCTAATGATTATTCATAAATTTTTTGCCACCTCTGACATTCACTCACTTTATTGTCAGAGTTTCCTAGCAAATTCTTTTTATCAGGAGGCAGAAACACAAATAAATATGACAGAAAGCCTAAGTTCAGCATTTTTCCTCATGCCTAGTACCTCAGCATTTTCAAACAACAAAACCTTTTACCTCTCTCAGCCATCCACATGAGATTCTGGCACAGTTGCCACTTACCCATACATTAAGAAACAGAAGTATCACTGTTTCCTGAGCAGGAATTCCTTTAATAAGAATACTACCTTCCCAGTAAGTTCATTAGAAGAGAAAGGACATAGCATGGTACTAAGTTAAAGAATGGATTCAGTGGTTCAACAGGAGGTAGACAATCTCCAGTGGTAGATAAAGCACTTAATCTTCTTAATAATAAATAATTACTTTGCAATTTAGATCTGTTTCTGAGTAGTTTAAGGAAAAAAACTATTCAAAGATACCAGCACATAATTTTTATCTAAATAACAAAAAATGTGATTAGTAAGACTAAAGCAGAAGTTCATTGTGGAATATTAAATCATGACAGTACAAGCACTCAGGAAGCTTTAATGCAAAACCTAATGGTTTAAATATGTTAAGAAAGTGCTATTTAAACACCAATACTCAGCATTCCTTTCTAAGCTGAATATTAAAAATTCAGGAACCTTATAGTGAGTAACTCAATAACACACATTGAGGAAATTGGAGGTGGAATTGAGGGCTATGTTGGAAAAATAAAAATATGATGTGCTTACCAAAATTACATTTCACACTCATAATATCATAAAGTCTAAATTTTTACCTTCTGAAATTAGCTTCTAAAATCCACAAGAAACCAAATTTCTAATTCCATGCATTTTTCATTCCTAGAAAAAGTGACTATAGTTCTAATAATGGTAACCAGCTATAAGTGTCTCTCTAAGCCCATTTTAAAGCACATTTTTAAAATTTTTTATAGAGTCAGGATTCAGTGTAAAGACTTGAGTAAAAATGTGTTTCCTCCAGAACATTTTTACTATCAAAACAATTTGTTAGATGCAGGAAAAGTTCCATTTTTACTTGGGAGAAGTGCAGACATTAAATTATTTCTGAAAACAAAGCTGCTGTATCAGCTAATGAACTCATAATTTTGCCCCTCACAGACAAGCAAGCATGAGTTCTGCATGACAGCACAATGCATTCATTGCTCAAAAAAACCGATGTCGTTATAACTGATTTTTCAATCACTTAAGACACATGCCAATAGAGAAACACATTAGCACAACCATAACTATATCACTTTAATATAGTGGGACAAAAAAATGCAATGAAAGATTAAAGTTCTATTTGCTATGATTCTACATGTCATCTTAATGTGCAATGTATACTTGAATTTACAACCTAACATAACTCACTTGAGGCTACTGTAAACTGAACACACCTAAGGTGTGATCATATCTATCCTAATTTCATGAAGGGGGTTAGGAGGAAAATATTCAATCCTTACACAGGTGAGACCATCTTCATTAGTACTGCTACTGATGGCCCTACAGGTGGCTAAAGCTCCAATACTAACATAACAGAATTCTAGAGTGGGGTGACTTCAGGCTTCATGGTGTAGCTCACTTGCTAATATGTTTTCTACAGTATAAAAAAATTTGCACTAAAATTAATCAGCTTTAGTGCTTCTCTTCTCATTTATATTTTCATTACAACAAAGTGAAATAACGTGGTATTCAACCACCTATAAATGAAATAGTTATAATCTTGTGCTATACTCTCTTTTGCTTGGTATCTGTAGAAGTAATGAGGTACTTAAGATCAATCCACACAGAGCAGTTAATAGAGGAATTTGGTTCTACAGCAAATGAATAGAAACCAGAGTGGGTAATTTTAAAGTTGAACAAGCTTCTCCTGTCTGCCAACAGGTACTTACAAAACACACATAGATTTTGTGTAATCTCCCCTTGCTTGATATTACATCCTTGTAATATCCAAATGGCCTGGAATACTGAAAGAAAAATGCAGATTTGAGAACCTTTATGTTCCCACCATGACCTTTACTACCTTCAAATATTCCAGGGCTGGCTCTTTGAGTGCTAGGCATAGTGCAGTCTGTACTTAGTTCCTTCAGCCACCTCTGCTGTCACAGAAAGTTACAACAGAGAAGGTGACAGCTGCTTAAATGAAGAAAGCAAGTGTACAGAGGTTATCCTGAGAACTCCTCACTACTTTAAAGTAACCTTGATTTCTTTCACTGCCCTCCCAACTGGTTTGGCAGACAGTACTCCTGTCCAGATGGCAAAGTAAACCTATTTGAACAGATTGTATTACAATGTTTTACACTGAACAGTTATTGGATTAAATGTATAAATAGCTGTGGGAACCCAGGACTTTCCTCTTTCAAATGATCATCATTCACCTAGAAAATTATCTTCCCTCTTGTCACTCCTCTGTGGCCCAGTGAATTCTGCAATATTCTCCAAATCTGTGTGGGTGTAAGAGGACAGTTCAGAGTGCAAACAATGCTCTAGAGCGGGAAAACAACTGATATACTTCAGAGCAGGAACTTTTTGAATTAACACAATAATGAAGATCATTTTAAGAGGATCCAAGTACCCAAAGGAACAGACAGACAAGTGTTCAGGGTACTTTATGTGAAGCAGCATAAAGTTTCCCAGAAATCAAATTAATATCAACTGCTCCCACTGTATCAGATTCCCAGACATGCTTTAACCATAATTCTACTGTAGAAAAGACTGAGATGTCACATTTAATTGAAAACCTAACTCCTGTTGTGAATGTTACAAGTTCATAGTACACAATGACTTAAGGAAGCTTAGTTTTTGTGCACAGCTGGGCTAAAATACAAAATGTCAAATTGGATGAGGACTGTCCTTCTTTATGTAGTAAATTAGAACTTCAGGTAACTATTACTTTTAAAGAAATTGCATTATGTTAGCAGCCTCATGAACCAATATGCAGTTACACAATGGCATTTCAGCTAAAAGTTTTAGTCTGAAAGCTACATTCTTCATGAAGTCTGGTTAAAGCACTTTGATCATTTATAGCACCAAGAGTTCCAGGACAAAAACCCACAGATGTCAACACCAAGTCAAATGCTATTTCATCTAGTGCAGGGCAAACCAATGTGTGTACATATATGTGTGTGCATATAAAGGCACACACTCCCACATTGCTGATTTATTCAGCTTACAGGAAACAGAAAAATGAAAAAGCTTACAATGCATTTGAAATAGAAAATTATTAGCAATACCCCTGACAGACTACAGGGAGAAAAGAAATTTTCAGATCCCTTGAAGCTGCAAAATAGAGCTTAAAAAGTAACTAGGAAATTAGGTTAAAAGAATGTAAAAGTAGACAGTAGATTGTAAATGTAGCTGGAACCAGTGGACAAACAGATAATGAGGAACCCAAGTGGTTTTGTGGCAGTCATGCATCAAGAAGAAACAATGCATGCCCTAAGAGAAGTTCAAGGCAAGGTCACTTACAATTTTGGAGGCTTTCAGCAAATACAACCACCTTTAGATGATCCTCTAAGATCATAAAACGACTTCCAGTAAGGGGCAGAGACATGTAAATTCATCTTAGGAAAAGTCATGTTTATGTATTAGCCTGGAAGTATGTTGTAGTGACTATGTATGGCCATGATGGAATACCCTATTGTAAAATTCCACAATACACATTCAATAAGAGGAAAAATCCTCTGAATATGGGCAGCACTGTAATAAAAAATGCCTGCTTTCTAATACTTCAAATTGTGCTAGAAAGATTATTCTCTGGCTGATTTCAGTATCACCCCAAAGCCAAAAAATGCATAAAGGAAATAAAAAACAAGTATAATATCTAGAGTCTGTCCAGCAGGTATCAATAACTTTATCTTCTCTTCTAACAAACTGCCCACTAAAGAAGCTAGTGCACTGCTCTCAATAAATAAAAGAAGTTAAAAGAACAAAATATTTTAAGGTACAATTTGAACCACTGAAGCAAACAAAGACAAAGCAACTACAATTACCAAGGAAAGTTAACCGAAAACACCTCACCTACTTTATAGTTAAAATAACCATATTCCTCGGCTTAGTGCAGAAAAACCACTGCAATATAACAATTTATTATATTAAGCAGACTCTTGCAGGACAGCAAAGTTTTGAGTTAAAGGCCTAACTTTAGATTCAGAATGCACCCCAGCCACTGAGAAGATCTGAGAAACAAAATGTATGAAAAAGCCTGAATGTGTATGACTTGAAAATAGGAAAATGTAAAGGGAATTAGCTAACTAATTAGCCTGTTTTTAATGAAAAGTAATTGACAGTTATTCAGGTAAGTATCAACAGACTTCCCAAAAAAATCAAGGTGACAAAAATACTTAATATAAATTATTAAAAAAAGCCCCAGAAATGAATCTTTAACTAAAAATTGGATTTTTACAGTATTACCTAAACTTTTGTGTGATAAGCTTAAAAATCTACATTGAAGAGATATTTACATGGCTCAGACATGAATACATACACAGTGAAATCTCAAAAAGCTAAACAGAAATGTCAATATCCAAGATTCAGTAGACTGTCATAATTGGCCTTTTCATGGCAATTGGATAACGAAAACAACTGAACAAGCTAATTTTGTAATAGCAGAGAGCAACAGTGATTTGAAACTATGAAAAAGTCAAAGTAAAAGCAGAGTAGAATATGGTTTCTATCCTTCAAGCAGCAGATGCTACAGTCTATAACCTTGAGCAGCTCTGTGAACTCAAAACCTCATTTCAGAGGGACTGCATAACTGTAATTACCACTTATGTTATGAACTTGATATACAAAATGTTCTGTGCAACACAGCCAAAATCTGCTAAGCTTAATGACCAGTTCATCTGAAATTCAAAAATTAGCTGCTTTAGATTCAGCATCAAAGAATGAGAAAAATTAATGGAATGGCATAGTTAGACTAAGGACTGCAACTGCTTAGGAAGAGATTATGAACTTGGGATATTCCAGAATGGTATTATCAGATACAATCATGAGAAGAAATAAAATCCTAATAGCAAATCCTATTAGGTGGAAGAACAGTCTGTCCAGAGAAATGCTTCAAGTCCTGCCACTGCTTCAGCAGTCAGGAAGAAGAGCGTTTTCACGAAGAAGTCTGCAATGGCAAGGGTACAAACCTTTTCCATGTCACAGAACTGTTTTCTGTAACCAAATTATTGCCAGGCTTTTTTTCAAATTTTGTCAGAACCAATCCACTCAATGCATGTATGGATTTGTTTATCTACCTTAGAATATGAAGGACTTGTGATAATCACACATAAAAATATGAGCTTCCCTGTCTGAAGTGTAACTTTCAGGTTCACTATATAATATCTTTCCATTTGGTTAATGGCAAGCCCTCATTACTGAAAGTTGTAACAAAAAAAAAGTTATTACATTTCATATGTAAAAAAATGAAGAAAATATTCTTATATATTTTTATAAAACCTCATAGCATTAGACAAAAAGAAAACACTGGTTTTTTTTGTAATTTTAGCTGCTCTCACATTTATCAGAGCAAGACAATGAGGCCTAAACCAAATACCAGGCAAAGGTCCTTTATTTTTGACCATTATCTTAGCCAATAAAATGCGACCTTGAAAACATTTTTAAAAATTAAGAGAATAAATCTGAAGACTCAAACTAATATCCAAAAAACCCAGTGCTTTCCCATTCCAATTTTACTGACTGATTTGACCAGAGCATGTAGAACTCAAGCAGATACAATCTGTATTTTCCATGTGGTTGCACAGGATGTGCTGTATAAATGATTATAGAACAGAACAGGGGAAAAGATCAATTATGTCACTGATCTGTCTTATGACAGCAAGGATGCCAAACACAGACATCTGGGACAGAAAAGTTTCAGGAATCCAATCACAAAATGCTATCAGGCCGCTATAAGCATCCCTTATTTCACTTACTGTATGCAGTCACTGCAGTTTTTTTCTACAGATTGGTTAAAGCCAGAATTGCTCATCAATTTTGCCAAGTTTTTGCAAAAACTTTACTTAATTAGAAATAAAGGAGAGAGGGATATGGATGTTTTATGGGGTTGTATGACAACAGCAGAAAATGAGGAATTCTTGCAATTTGTTTTTATCCTCTACAGTGTCCCCATTCTTTTTAGGACAGAGTAGAGAAAATCATTTAGAATTGCATTTAACAAATTTTACATTTTCAGGCATGGCTTAGAACTGCTATTTCACTTCAAATCTAGAACACATATTTTAAAGCTTTAACCATTATTCGAAAGATCCTCTCTCTATTGTAACAATAGTTAAAATGTCCAATTACACAAATTACACAATTACAATATACACATATAAAATCTACACTTAAAATACATCTTTAAAATGGCTTGAAGGCAAATCTACAGTTAGGCCTGAGTCTTCCTCCACAGATTCAACCTTTGCCACATCTCAATTTTTAATAAAGTTTTTAAAGAGGAGTCTGTAATTGGTATAACTGTCAAAAGTTTTCATGCATCTTTTGTCAAAAGCAAAAACATGCAGTGCTCCACAGTCTGGAGAACCCAAAATTTTCACAATTACAAGACCAAGACTTTATATTCAAGTTTAATGTTAAACAGAATTTTAGGAGACCAAGAGAAGAAACTTAACTTTTAATTATCATTATGTTTTTTAAATAGTATCAAAGATCCTGAAAAAGAAAGAATTTATTTCTTAAGCTGTATGTGAAATTGAATACATGCTAAACACCCCCATTCATCACAAATTTTTTTTCCCCTTTTCTTTTTCTCTGCTCATTCTACCGTGTTTCCTAATATTTCTTTTGATTAAATATGCATGCAGAACACTGATCAGAAAAAAGAATGTTACAGATCATTGAAAACAGCACCAAGAGATAGAGCAAGAAATTAAGTATTACTCTTTCAATTTTGGAGTGAGACCAAGGACAGCAGGTTTGCTACCTTTATGGTGAACCACTACCAGAAATTAGATGGGAAAGACATTTTAAAGTGGAAGATGCCATTCTGGCTGCAACATGGTAATAATAACTGTGAATAAACATAATAGGCTCACTATGAAAACCTAAAGGAAAATAAAAACACATGGTGCAGAAACAAGGGGGTAGTGCCAATCTATCCCAGTTAACTTCAACAAAACAGAAAAGTATATTCAGATTCTGAAGATTCTCTCAGAAAAATTATATTTAATACTTTAAGCCTGAAAAAAAATGCACAATTGCTTCTATTTTTTTTTTTTAAACCAACCAACCAACTAATAACCTGTTCCTTATGGTCATGATGAGGACAAGAAATAACAGGCTCAAAAATGTAGGCCTTGAACACACAGGAATTTGGGTTAGATCTTCAGGGGCAAAGAAAAAGCCAGAAGTTGTAGAGTCATCACCACTGAAGACTTCTGCAGGCACATCACATACATATTTGTCAGGAAAAATAAAAGTATGGCTGAGCTTTGGGATGAACTATCAATTAGATTGTCTTTCCAACCCTATCTCCCACAATTTCTCACAACTGCCATGACTTCTACACTCAGCTGAGGAAATGAGACAGGGAGAAAAAAGTAAAAAGCTATTATATGAGCCTTGAAATCCTTTAAAAATAATCAGGGCAAATGAAGACATCACAGAACCCTGTCTCACAGAAGAGTAAAATTACTACAATATTTTCATATGTCTTCTGCATCTTTTTTAGTAGACACAAGCTCAACAAAATACTTCCACCTGAAGAAAACTTCTATGTTGCTCTAAACAGATACCTTCCCTGTGTCAGATTTAGCAGTAATGACAAACTACCTACAGAAAAACTTATTCCAATTGCATATCAGTGGTTTAACTAAGCTTCTGAGCCACCCACCTGAAAACTCAAAAATAAACATTAACCTTTATGACAAATGCTTTTAATATTGCAAACCAAATGTTATTTTTCTATGTGTTTCAGTCACAAAAAAAAAATCTAGAAAGCCAAACAGTATTTTTCAAAGTGAATTACTCTGTTTCCTTTTATTTTTTTAATAGTTTAACCCAACTCAAATTTGTATAAGATATATAAAAAGCATTGAAAGGGTTGGGAACAGAAAATGCATGTGTGTTAATGCAATTATATTATCTCAAATACTGTGGAAAGAGTCAGTTATTATTTTCTCTTATTATGCATATAGTTTCTAAGAGAATAGACCTTCTCCAGTGTCTTGTTGCTACTTCACAATCAAGAAATTTTTTTTACTTCACTTTAAGTAAAGGTACTCTTTAGCACCTGAACTAAAATCATAAAAGCAGGCTTTTCAAATCTAGTTAGCTTTTAAGGGTGAGCTATGGGGGAAAGTTGTGGTGGTCTTCATCTCATTTTCAAATTAGACATTCCAATGTTTTCTATTTAGCTCCTCATTTGTGAAGGCTGTCATGAATGTCCATCATATGGAAGAGGTACAGCAAGATTAAAGCAAAGCAATAGGATTGTTTGTGTGTTTACAAATTCATGAAGTCATGCTAAGAATAGCTTCCATGAAATCAGATGACTAATAATCTACTAATTCAAATCTATTTTCAAATAGCTCTTTAAATTCTTGCAGATTTAATAAAATTTAAAACCAACCTTAGCACTTCCAGTAATGTGCCAGAGAAGACAGTTTCCTTAGTTATCATTAAAAATATATTACTATATAGGATTATGTATTTTAGCAATTTAAGAACATGCATACTTTCTAAATACAGCTTTAACATAATATTTCACAATCAACACAGAAATTTATAACTTTTCCAGTTTCCCTGATTATTTTCTCTGCTAGCATCAAGTCCTTCAGAAACATCTAATATCTTAACTCAGTCCTCTCTTTCCTGCAAAGTCATCTCCACCTCTTCCAGGCTCATACAACTGATCCAGACACCTCCAATCCTTCACTTTTCTATAGTAGTGCATACTCTTCTATAGTAGTGTAGACAACACTTAAAAAGATAAATTAATAAAAAAATTAAGTCATTGTCTTCACCAAGAGTACTTTCCTTCCTTATGATTTCAGTATCTCAAGTTCTTGCAATTTTGAAGTACTTTTCAATTAGCCAAGTTTTTTTAAATAAAATGGATTGAGAAAGCAGATTCTTCTCTCCTCCTTCTACACAACCATGTCAACAAAGACACACAGCACAGAGAAAAGAGAAAACTGAGATGTGAGTTGGTTTTATCTCATAAGACACACATTTCAACCCTACTACATTAGCTTTTCTCTTGCACTGTTCACTTTGAAACAATTCTCTGTGTGTTCAACCATTTTTCCAACTTTCAAAAAAAAGCTATGTCAATCTTACCAGTCTGTATAGAAAATCTTCAGTTCACTTTACACATTAAAATTCCATCACCTTTAACTGTTACCACTGTCTTTCTGAACAGTGGTGTGAACTCTTTCAATGCACTCAATGCACTCTTTCAATTCATATAATTTTCCTCAGAATAATTTTAAAATGTTATTTCCAAACTTCTTACTGTAAGTACATTTCATTTTTCACACAGAGATGTTTTCCTCATTAAATATATATTGGGTAAGCTACTACAGCTTTTAACATGAAGGTTATAGGCAAGAAGAGTCAGACTTTAGCTCTAACATAGACAAGACAAACACATGCAATATATAAAACCCTGGCAAAAAACATTTCCATCCTTTTATGTATCACCTCCACAGCAGAACTGGAAAACTTTCTAAAAAGCAGTTGTACATGCCCATTTTAATTTGCCATTATTTACTTGTTAGGAACAGGATTTCACTTAAAAGAAAGATTTCAGCTTGGTAGCACAGCTGGCACTCCACATGAAAGTGTCAACAAAAGTTGCAGTGCCAGCACATCACAGCAAGAAAAAATCAAGTGTCAAAGATTAAACACATTTTATTAGGAAAACCTAATAAGTTAAAGTTTTGAAAAGAAGTTAATTATAGCAGCAGAAGGGCAACACATTTACTGCTTACGCATTCCAGAAAGAGTGGAAAAGACAATGAATGCCTAGAGTGAAGGTGTTCATTTTTCACAATGATGTCCAAGGGATTTACTTCAATGATCAGATTACTTATCTTGGTAAGACCACAGTCCAACCATTATTTAGATACTTAAGTAAGAATTTTACATACTAACTTTGGCCTTGTAAAATCACAAAATACTGTGAGTTGGAAAGAACATCGTGATTTAGAAGGGACATTGAGTCCAACTCCCACCTCCACACAGGGCAATGTAAAAGTCAAACCATATACACAAAAATGTTGTCCATACATCTCCTGAACATCTCCAGGCTTGGGGCAATGACCACTCCCCTGGGTACCCTGTTGTGTGCCCAAGCACTCTCCCAGTTACCATCTCTTTCCTAATACCACATCTGAACTCCCCTGAAGTAGATTTAAGCCATTCCTTCCACTCTTGTCATTGGACACCAGTGCAAAGACATCCCTGCTGTTTTCTATTTTTGGCCTATAAGCCTTAATAACCTACATAATTCTTTAAAGAAAAACAAAACAAGCAAAACCCAAAAAGTTTGCCCATTCTGCTCTTTGTCCGAGTTGCTAGTTCAGAGAAAGAATCAGCCATAAAAACTGTTCCTTTCTCCACCTCCACAAAACACAAGTCCTCCCCAAAACATTAACAGAGTAAATAAAAAACAAACAAACAAACAAACAAAAACCCCAAAAAACACAACAAAAATAACAAAACTCTATAGTTTGGTTAAAAGCTAACTCCTCCCATAAACGAAGTTAGAGTGAAACTGAGAAGAGACCCTACTGGGTGTCCTAGCACTTGGTATGAAAAGCTTGGCCTGAAATCTAGGGCAGAGAAGTGTAGCCAGCTCTAGTAGCATTGAAATCTGGAAAAGGCAAGTATGTACACTACACATTTTTACACATTTCCTTGTTCAAATAAAAAAGTTGGTGAAGATAAGCTGTCGATAGATAGCAAGCTAAATTAAAATGCTCCTTCCTCCAGGTCTCTCTTACCCAGAGGACACCTCGAAGAGAGGACCATCACCTACACCTGCACTCACACACACACACCTGCTGCCATCGCTTGGATGCTGGTTATTAACTCTGGGCATTTCGTTCCGTTGGCAACACAAACACGGGGTTTAACTTCCAACACCCGCGGGCTCCGCGCCCCGTTTGTCCGCCAGGCCCCCTTGGCCCGGCGCAGAGAGCAGCCCAGCCCAGCCCAGCCCAGCCCAGCCGTGCCCGGCGCAGCAGGGCGGCCCGTGCCCCTCTGTGCTCGCAGCCTGTGGTTTCAAGGCCCGCGGCAGCGCACGGCACGGGCCTGGGCAGGGACAGCGCGCTGGGACCGCGATGCCGGCGCTGCGCCCCTGCGCTCCCGCTGCCCTGGAGACGCCGCCGCCGGCCATCACCTCCCGGGCAGGGCAGGGCAGGGCAAGCGGCTGCCGGCGCCTCCCGCCCCACCGGCACCCCGCTCGGGGCCTGGCAGGGAGAGGGCCGGCGGAGCACGGGGGAGACCGGGCGGGGGCGCCGGGCGGACGGGGACACGGGGACTCGGAGAGGAGGCAGCGCGACAGGGCACCGCCGGCCGGGCGCGATGGCGAAAGAAGCGAACGTCTCTACCTCCTTCTTTTCTGTCCTCCCCGAGCTGTCCGCAGAGGAGGAGCAGGAGCAGGAGCAGCAGGGGAGGCAGCCCCGGCCGGCAGGTGCAGCAGCCGCCGCGCTGCCCCGGCACCCAGCGCCATGTTCCGCCCCCGCCGGCGGCACCTGCCGCACCGCCACGCTGAGCCGGCCCGCGCCCGGCCAATCGCAGCGCCCGCGGCGCGCGCGCCGCCTGGGAAATGTAGTTCTGCTGGGGAGGGTCGCGCTCGGCGCCGCGCGGGAGCCGCGGGAAGCGATGGTGAGCGGCCCGGCCCGGCCCGGCTCGGCTCGGCTCGGCTCGGCTCGGCCCGGCTCGGCTCGGCTCGGCTCGGGGAGTTCTGTCCGGCCCGAGGGTTTCTGCCCGGCCCGGCCCGCCCGCTCGGGGGTGTTCTGGTCGGCTCGGGGAGTTCTGGTCGGCTCGGGGAGTTCTGGTCGGCTCGGGGAGTTCTGCCCTGTCCGGGGGTTCTGCCCGCCCGGGCTCACAGCTGCACTGCTGCTCCCAGGTTCCCGCTGCCTGCAGCGCGCAGTGCAATCCTGAATCGGGACTGTAAAACAAGACAAAATGCCAAAAAAACCCACCGAAACCCGACCCAAACTATAAAGGTTTATTTCTTACGCGTTTATGTGCACACTCTTTTTATTACTCTCATACAAAGCCATCTTTGCAGAAAATAATATTAATGCAATATGCTGATACAATTATTTCGTATTTAATTCCCAGAGCATTAACCGTGCAGCTCTAAATTAATAGTCTGATTCATGATACAGTCCTCAAATTGGTGACTGTGTATTTCTTGAAAGTGCACACTGCAGTGCACAGGATAGGTGATGTTAAATTAATGAGCACATGCTTCTCTTTTATTTTTTTTCCTAGAATTCCAAGTACACTCTTTATGCTTCATCAGTTACTTACACAGAGCTGTGCTGAAGACTTAGAAAGCAGAACTATTCATTTATTTAGAGATCTTGTGGTATCATTAGAAAGTTTTATACATTTTTTGATAAAACACCACAATGAAACAGAAAGCTGAGGCCCCAAGAGCGTATTTTAAAGTATCTCCTTTTTTTGGGCAGAGAATTTCTAGGTGGTATTATCAGAATATTAGATTCTACTATGATGACACAGCTGAAATCTGAGCACCAAGCAGCTAAACCATTAAATAGGCCGTTTTTTTCTCTTCAGTTATATTTGCAAAGTATCCTTCAGAAGTTACATCTACACCTAGGACTAGTAGAACATATTAAAATAATCTACCAAACACTTATTAAGTTCAAGAGTTCAGACCATTTGTTGTCCACATCCATCAGATTCTGACTATTGTTGGGCAAGAGTAACAACCGTAAAATGGTATGCAACCGTGACATTGGATTACAGAGATTTCTAAGACCTCTACTCTAAAGGGACAGGATGTATGTATTGATCAGCACCATGTGTTTTAAAAACACTTTTTTCCTTGTCTTTATTTAGGTAGGACATAAAAATTCAATGGAAACTTTGCACTGGAACAAGAGAGGCATATGTTAATTAGTGTACTAAAAAATAACATTTCATTAGAAAAATCTCAGGCCACTGTTGCTAAATCCAGAAGGTGATTTCACTGGAACCTTGTTTGAAAAACTCTTGGTATCCTCTTGAGCCTAATAAACTGTGGACCTTTCACATTTTCACTGTTTGAAAAGAGCATTAAAACTAATCAGAACATGAAAACAACTGGGAGCTCTTAATTCTTTGAAAAGACTAGAAAACTCATTTGACACAACTCTAACTGTCAAATTTCTTACATTTATTTTCAATCAATAATCTCAATTTTCAATCACTTGAAGTCCATACCTTAAGCAGGATGCAGCAACATGGGCATTTCTGTTTTACTTCTTTTCTGCTCAGAGTTTCATATAGACCAGAACTTTCATAGCCTGGCTGTTTTTGTCTAGCTCAGTGAATAAAGAAGGTTTCGCACAATTGATGCAGTAAGCAGGATGTACTTGCATACCAAAAGTGACCCAGGGAACCTGTAACTGCAAAGTTTTTCCCCACATTTGTGATGCTCTGAGGCTGTCTGGAGCTTGTGCCAGTAGAATGAACCTCACAGATTCTGTGTGCAGCTCAGCTGCTGCACCATGGGGTATATGAACATGTACCTGGCCTGGTAAGGCAGGCCTGAAGTGAAAGGAAGATATCTCTCTATTCTTACCTCAAGGAATGACAAAGGAAGGAATATAAGCCTGGAAAGAAATACAGTGCTAGAGATTAATGTGAAGGATTACATGAAGCCTGATTGTTTTACATTTGCTGTGTCTTGAGAGTTAGCTCTGTTAACAGAGTAATGAGGGGAATGGCTGTTCTTACCTTAGAAAATAGAACATTTTTGGGTGCTGAAATGCAAATGCAATGCAACTTACCTTGGGACAGCAAAGAAATTACAGTTTGGGTAAAAGTTTTCTAAAGGCTTAATAAAGAAAAAAATGTGACCTACATATGTCTTATGGACTTAAGTTTTCCTGTGAGATGTGTTAAATAAAAGTGTTTAAAAGCCTCCTGTGAGGTGGAAAACTGCCTTAGTATCACAAGAGCCCTCCTAAAATGTGATGGAATAACAAGAAAAGACCTGTGAGGGTTGCCTAGAGGGGTTATCAGAGCAAAAACAAAAGCAATGTGAAGCTCAGATAGGAGAGAAGGGATGAATGAAGAAGCAGGCAATGGAGTGAGGGTACTTGGAACAACAGCAAATGAAAAGAAGGTGCAGTAGTAAGCAGGTGCCCGATATGTGGCTCTGGGGACAAGGAGTGTTGTGAAGCACGGCTAGGGAGAATGAAATGAGAAGCAGCTAACATGGACATGACAAGTCAACAGATAACTAACTCTGATCAGACCTTGCAATCCAGAAATATTAAAAAAATTTTAAAGGCTGAAGACAGCTGCATGAAGGGGAAATATTAACCTAACACTTCCCTAGGAGAAAAAATTAAAAAACATGAACTGTTTAAAAGCATTTTAGTAAGGCTTTGAAAATTAGCTATTCCTATCTTGTGTGAATAATTTTTTGTCTTTTTTTTAATAAGAATATTTAGTTATTGATTCATGAGTGAGGAGAATCAGCTCTCACAGAACTAGAAAGTTTAATATAAAGATCCAAAGGTTTATAGGTGGAACTCAAGCTAGCATTTTTTTTCTTTTAAAGTAGTCTCCTTAAATTTAATTCTCACCTTTGTTATAGCCAATCAAGTCCTGACAGAAGACTTAAAGGAATTAGGGTTAGCCATATTCAGACATATTAAAAAAAAGTTACTGCTCCGATTGTCAGGTTATCATCATTTTCCAAATTTAATTGGAAAAATTTCCACAACCCTACAAATATTCTCTGCACCAAAACAGCATTACAAGCTCAAAAACATCAAATTTATTCAGGCATTTTGATTTTTTGAAGCCCATCTATGGAATATTTACTTACTGTAGCAGCCTGGCCCAATGAGAGAAATGTCACATGAAACTTATATGCTGCAGCTTCATGGAAAGAAGAATTGCATTTGTCAAGTACAAGTTAACATTTAACTGACAATTATAATGGTACAATTTGATCATTTTACTGAACTATGATGAACCATATTAGCTCTGGAATGCTTATGTGTTTCCTTAAAACTAACAATGCTAAAATGTTTTTATGCTTTTCATTAAAACTGCAAGGATGTGAAAAGAGAAATGATAAATTTCATCATGACCTGGGTTCAAAATAATGTGTCAGAACTTTCTGCAAGAAATTCAGACTTCTGTTCTAATTCCTACATCTGAAATTTGTAGATAATAGGCTTGCAAAGTGCATCAAGTTAGTATAATTCTGCTCTTAAGGAGATAGGTGTGGTGTGTATGTGATGATACAGATGAAGTGTCAAGGGTGGTAGTAAGGGCTTCTTCAAGAGAACATATTGCAAACTGCTGGACAAACACAGTTTCTTAAGGAAAATCTTTTACTACTTTTATACGGTCATTTAACAGTCACAAGTCAGAAGTTGCAAACTTTAATGTTGAAAAATGGATTTACTCTTACAATAAAATGTAAAGATATCCTCTTTTGGCTTTCAGCCGTCAACCTTCATGGTGCCCTTTTTCATCCAAGCCCCATTGATCTCTCCCTACCCAATGAGCCACATCACATCCAATTCAGGTCTGAAGGGTGGTGTACTGAGTTATGTATTCTCTTTCTGCTGTTGAAGATGAAGCGTGCAAAACAAAACTTAGGAGTTGCTGAGAGAAGCTGCCTCCCAGAGAGACAAGTTGCCATTAATCAATTGCTGTTGTTAATAGGACTATTACTTTTCACAGATGTGTTTTTCAAGATACTGAGGCTCTAGGGTTGCATTGCACAGATCTTGATGCATGCCATTGGAAAAAAACCTGCTCATGCATATGGTTGGCAGTAGTGTAGCAATTGCTGATTTCTGTTTTGAAGTTTGTTTACTGTCAATAAATAAGATAAAACTGCCTAGCTACGTGTCAGCCGTCCAAACTTATCAATTTATGGAGTGATCTATTTCAACCCTCTGATTTTTTTCTTTGGGGGGGGGAGAGAAGAAGGGTAAAGAGAAGTAGAAGGAAAAAGAAAAAAAAAAAAAAAAAAAAAAAAAGAGAAAAAGAGGAAAAAGGAAGGAAGGGAAGGAAAAGGAAAAAGGGAAAAAAGGGAAAAGGGAAAACAGGGACAAGGGAGAAAGAAAAAAAAAAAAAAACCAAAAGAAGGCAGCAGTTACTGAAAAATACCATCCTAAATTGAAGCCAGAGTAACAATTTTTTTTTTTTTTGTAATATTTTGTTTCTGAAAAAGACAAACCAATCTCTTCTTTGGGAATACAGCTATAGTACTTGCAACAAAGCACACTGTGTTTACTTTTGCAAATAAATTTAATAGCATGCTTTATACCCCTTGTATAAAAGATAAGTACTATGAAGCCAGATTGACTAGAAAAGCTTGTAGCAACATCACTTTGGTATTTTCCATTGCATTTAGTTTTAGTAAACTTCTTATTTGTGTATGCAATTCTGGTGTAAATATTTCTATCATCCTATTTCACTAACTTTAACAAAGATTCCAGGAAATATTATACAAGGAACTAATAATTGGAATTGAATATTCAGCAGGAAATAATTTACGTCTACAACAACATATCATACATTAGAATTTTTTTTTGTTTGTTTGTTTATAAACTTTCCTTTTGCTTTGTTCATAAATGAATTTCAGAATATTATGAGGAATGCATTGCATGTTATCTTGGATAAACAGGCACATACAGAATAGAATAATCCATATATTCAGGGAAACTAAAACCGCAATCTAAGCATAACCAAGAATTTTCTTAGGATATATATTACATTTAAAGATTTAAACCATTGCGTGTGTGTATACTTAAGGTACCTATCATGTCATGCTTTTACCATTATCACAGCAAATGAAAAAAAAATTTGCCCTCTTTATTAAGTGCTTTAATGGGAATTTTAGATTGAATCATCTCTCACAATTAGGGGGTATTCAAAAACCTGAAATGCAAGTGTTCTTTAGCTCTGTATTAATATGATTGCCTAATCACAAATTAGGATTTATAAGCATGAAAAGGATAGTATATCTTGAAAAATTAATCCCACCAGTCTAATTAATCTAATTATCACAAATTATATTCTCCATCAGTACTATATTTTCTAGTATAGAAATATAAGAAGTGTAATTTCTAGCTAATCCAATAAGCAATCTGCTTTCTTTGTCACTGTACTGTTACTACCTTAAGTATAATGAGGTGTGTTAGTGTCTGTTGACCTTTTTGGACAATTTTTTTTGAAAAGACACTTATGAGAGCCAAATCAGCATTGTAGTGTAAGAACATATCCAGGCTGAAAATGTAAAACATTAATCTTTTGGTGGGTTGACTTTGGCTAGATGTCACTGTTATTGCCCTCCACGGGTATAACAAATGGCTCAGGGGTCAAAATAAGAGCAGGAGAGATCATTTACCAGTTGTTGTCATAGGCAAAACAGTCTAGACTTAGGGAAATTAGTTCAATTTGTTACCAATCCAATCAGAGTACAGTAATGAGAAATAAAACCAACTCTTAGAAATACTTCCCTGCCATCTCTCCCTTCTTCCTGGGCTCAACTTCACTCCTGAATTCTCTGCCTGTTCCCTGCAGTGTCACAGGGGGACAGGGAATGGGGGCTGCAGTCAGATCATCCCATGCTGCCTCTGCTGCTCCTTCCTCCCCAGGGGGAGAACCTCTCACTATTCCCCTGCTTCACTATGGGGACTCTCCCATAGGAGACCATCTTCCACCGACTTCTCCAACCTGAATCCTTCCCACAGGCTGCAGTTATTTACAAACTGCTCCAGGGTGGGTCCCTCCCTTGTGGTCACAAGTTCCTGGCAGCAAACCTGCTCAGCTATAGGCTCCTCTCCTCATGGGTCCACAGGTCCTGCCAGAATCTTGCTCCTTTGGGCTCCAGGGGCTGCAGGTGGATCTCTGCTCCACTATGGGTTTCCATGGGCTGCAGGGGCCACAGCAGTCTTGCCATGGTTTGTCTGTTCCCAGATGAAAAGATAAATCAGAAAAAAAAAAGTCATATTTGATTTGAAAGCTGTTTAAACATCGGCTTACACAAAATGTCTTCAATCTGTGTTAGGTACTATAGGGACAATCTTTCAGCTAATTATTTAATACATATCCATATAAATGTAAGTACCCAGAGCAAAGAGATTCAGCTCTGGATTAGGAAATGCAAATCAGCTTCAGGAATACCAGCAGAAAAGCTAACAAGAGATTAGCATAGAAGCTGCAAAGCTAACAGGGGATTACCTTTCAGAAGAGCTTACTAGTTTATCATCGTGAAAAAAAAGTTGTAACAAAAAAGATAAGAACAAGAATAACTATGAAGAAAAACATTCAGGGTAAGATTACTAAACTATTCCTGCAGTGAATACATGGAACTATATTTCCAAGCACTGGCCTGAACATATACTTCACACTAGACCTTCTACCTCCAACCAGGTGCAAGTCAAGGGCACTTTTTAAACCAAGGTACTTTAAATTAATTTCAAAGCCTCACCCATTCAGCAGCTGGGTTTAAAGCATGTTTCTGTCCAGAGATTCCTGGACTCTCATTGTAAATAGGTGAAGTTGGTTTGCCTTAGAAAATATAAGGACATTAGGGCAGAGACCTTGGCTGCTTGGTTAATACTATTTCTGTTTCCAGCATACACACACACATACACATACAGGAGTACAAACCTAAATGACACATCACTCAAAATTAGGGTGTACTGTTGAGAGGCACTAAATAGAAGAAGTTAGAAGGTTTGTAGAAATAACAGACCATATAAATAAAATGTTAAAGCAGCAATGTCCTGGGGAATTCTGGAAATTGTATTACTGCAACTAAAGTTGTCCTGAAATGTGGAAAATGGCACAAAGTTTATTTTGTTTAAATAAAGTTTATTTATATTTATTAAGTAGAACTGCATTGGTCATTTCACAATATTCAGTCCTATTTTAATATGTTTATATCATAATTATGTCTCTCTTAAAAAACCCCAACTCAGTATGGTGAACTGTACTATCTGCACGGCAGGTTTGAAAAGACTGAGAAAGCTGAATTCAGTTCAGATGGGATCACCCCTAAAACCATTATTAAGGCTTATCTTGTAAGTTGATGTAATGCTTCAACTCTGTATATTGCTTCAATGGGAGAAAACATTTGCTTTTCATTAGCTTTGTTCCACAGACTGGGCAACAGACACCTTCCTGAAAAGAAGCTTGGAATTCATTGGTTTTGAGAATACCAGACATGTCCAACCTAATTCTCATGATCTTACCTGCTCTGGTTTTTTATCGAGTTGTTGGTTTGGGCTGCTTTTTAAAATTTTAACTGTCAATAATTTTCTGTTCTGGAAGTAACAGGAAAGTTATAATACATAAGGGAACAAAAAATAATTGCAGTGAACTTCAGGTCCTTTCCTAACCAACAACAAAACTGCAGTCCCTTAGAAAGATAAAGACTGCAAGAAATACCTCCATACTTTAGCAAATGAATTATGAAGCCTGGTCTTTGTGAAGCTGGGAGTATAGCTAGAGCATAATAAAAGAATTATTAATTTCCTAATTTGTTACAGCCTGTCCCTACCATAGTGGATACATATGAAATATTATACATATTCATTTCTGTCTAAACCAACTATTTTGTTCTTAGCTGTATGAGGAATTAACTTACTTGATATGTGTAATGAAAGGCACATAAATTTTTTAAGACTTTAAGTATTTACATTTCAAGGTCTTGATCCCAGGTCTGTCTTTAGACTACAGACAAAGCAGGTAGAGCACCATGCTGTATCCCATTCAGTAAAGTTCATGTACACATCTCTGATCATCTGTACTAAATCCACCCTGAAGCATTTGCTATTCACAAATATTTCAATGAAGCATACCTGTTACAGATGAATTAGCAGCAGCATTAAAGGATACTGAAGTAAATCTGTGAGTAATCTGTCCAAAGACCTTTAAACCAATGCGAAAGGCAAATCGTTTACCATCCCTATTTAGTAGGCTGTTGTTACATAGAAATTGGACAGGTGTAAATTAAAATTATCCACACAAATTTACTTGAGATGCTAGATTAATTACATTTTCCAATTTAATTATGCTGACATAATATTTGTGATATGCATGTTGCACATTATTTCACTTTTGGGGAAGTCAGTCTCAAACCACTCCTTCTTGAAACCCTAACATTATTATGCATGCTTTAAACTGAAGAGTGTATTTGTGGTGGTGTCACACCTGAGTGATGCAGGTTAAGGGGGAGATGGATCTGTTTTCCAGCCTATCTTCCCCTCAGCTGCTATACCCTTCAAGACAAGTGTGACCACATATTTTATTCAGAATTCTATGCTTATTACTACTAAAACACAAAATACTACTTGCAATTTTTAAACTGCAGCGCTACCTTTAACATATAAAAACATAATCTTTACGTAAAAAAAAAAAACAAAAAACAACCCATTGAATTTCCAATGGGATGTATAAAGTCGCTGCAACTGTCCTTATGGCAGTTCTGTGGGATGTAAGCATCTTAATATTGTAGGCTTTACTAAGAGTCTCCTAAGATTCTGGGAACACAATTTCAGACTGATGGCAATTCAGCCTCCAATACCAAAATCACTTGTTTCTATATAACTATGATGTATCTGCTACAGGTGCGATCCTCTACAACAACAGTCATAGAATATGGTATAAGCATTACCAGAGAACAGCAATTATTTAAGAGAAGGCTGAAGATTTGGCTCTTTAATTCCCTTAACATATGGTTAGTGAAGATTTTAGATCTATTTTCAGTTTGAAGTCTCCTATGTGCTACTAAATAGTCTTGACTTAAATAAAGCTCTGAGTACTTTGCATGTTATGCTCTGAGTGTTCAAATTCATCTTCCTCCCACCTTTTTGCCCTCCCCCATGACACTCCTGAAAGATAGAATCAATAATGCCACTGATTGTATATTCTGGAAAGTTCTTCCACCTACACAATGTTTGTAACAGACTCACAATTTTTCTTTCATTACTAAAAATGCAATAAGCACTTGTGTTGGAAAGACTATAATTTCTGCCTGAACGTTCAGGTTCAACTGGGTAGTTTAGATTCCTTCTTGGGAAAGTACAGAGGCACTTATGATCTTACTACTTTTGACAAGTAACTTTGACATAATACTTACTAAGTCTCAGTAACAAGCAGTTGGATGGCCAGATTCAGAAATAGCCTTTAAAAATGTCATTATCATGCTTGCTGGCTTGTGGAGCAAGATAAAATACTGATTCTAAAGACTTTACCAGATTGAATGCTTCATTTTTCTTTTTCTTTAGACAGAGTAATATTCTATTAAATTACTCTCAAATTAGTTTGAAGTAAAAAGTCTGACCTTTAACAAGTCCAAATGTATATGCAAGAAAAAAGGTGCACATACGAGTGCTTCTCTCTAGTGGCAACTTGGACAATGTTTACTAGCATCTTCAAGAAGGACTACTCTTTTAGATATTAGCAATGCTGGATATAAATCCCCTACATTCACATGATCTCAGTTGACTGACTACACATAATGGATTTAGGAAATGTTTTTACTATGCTTATTTTTTTTTCCTTGCAGGTGATTGAAGGCAAGTTATTTTTGTTTGTTTGTTTATTGTTTGTTTTGTTTGTTGGATTTGGTTTTCAGTTTATTTGTTTTACCACACATGACAATAGAGTTTAAATCTTTGGATTAGATTGTAATCTGTGCATGATACTCACTAAGTTACTGGCAACAAATATAGCACTATTTCCTGACCCCTGAGCTCAGACTTTCAGATGGTGTAAAACTTCTGCTTTGGAAGGTTTTCTCCCCACTTACTTTTGTTTAGTTTTCAACTCCTAATTGCTGTGTATATATTTCCTCCCTGGTTGTTAATTTTTGTTTTCAGAGAGCAAAGCTCATTTAGATGGCTTTGGAAGTTATAAGAGATCAGAAAAATGGCAAACTTCTGTGCCCTCTGCAAATATGTTCTTCACCTGTTAGTTATGTTGCTAATAATGGAGCTATTTTCATTTTCCCCGCTTTTGGGTTTTTTCCTGTGATTCATGTTGCACATCAGCTGATGACTGCTGTCACTTACCCAGGCCAGTGTCCTGGTTAAACCACCACAGCCAGGCAGCTGCATGGATGCTTTGCCCACTTGGTTAGTAAAACTTAAAGTGAGGAAGAATTGCTATTCCAGCTTTCTGTGATACTTTGAACAGCAAATTCTACCATGCCAACCAAGTGTAACATTACTAACAGTAACCACACAGTAGCACTTGTGTTCACACCATGTGCATTATCTACATGCAAAGCAGTGGTTGAGAGTTTGACCTGGTGCCCAGGGTAGTCTGCTTTCTAGTTGTGTTGCACCTTGGGTCCTCGTCCTTCTCCTTGGTGATGTTAGGCCAAGACCATTTCCACTGCTTCATCACCAGCCCCCTATTGTGTCAGACATTCACAGAGGGTGTGCAGAACTAATCTCTTCTGCCAAATCATGAACTGGGCAGTTCATCCACTTCTGCCCATTGCTGGATTCACACTGGAAGTATCTTGATCTATTTCATGTTAGCAGTTCTTCCAAGAGAGGTTACATATTGTTATGAGATCAGCTCTTCATTAATTCCTCTGTGACCATTTTATTTATCTGGGTAATTCCAGGGGACTTCCAATACTATGGGATTTCCAATGACTCCCACTGATTCTTCTTGTGGTGCAAATACTTCTAGGACTGTCCACCAGAAGTAGTACAGCCTGAGTTCACCAGATCAAGTACATGGCACAGTTCCAGGTAGGCAGAGCAGTGCAGGCACTTTTCATTGGTGACACTGACAGCTTGTCCTAAGACCACTGCCACCTCTGCTTTGAGAAAGTCAGAGGTACCTCATCACTCAAAAATAACACATTAGCAAGGCAACATATTTAAGCTGTGTATCTATTATCATCCATGTAGACATCCATATCTTAATCTGCCCTTGCATCATAGTGTGGGTTTGGTTCTTCATTACCTGTGTGATAATTGAACAGAATCTGGGCATGACTGAGATGCTGATGGTGAAAGTTATCTTTGCTATAGACTTGTTATACAATTTCTTGCTATGCAATCTAAATCTCAGTGTGCTGGGGTTCTGCAAGCATGAGACCTTTCTGCTGGTATTTCCCAATTTCTATGCTTGCTTCAATTTGCAGTCCCAGTGATCTCTTGATATGTTTTTATTTGAGTGTTTCACATTAAAAATGCAAAAAAATATGAAAGTACAACCAGATACTTTCTAAATCTATTGTTACTTCTTCAACACATTTGACTGAAACTTGTGGTTATACAGGCACACACATGCTGCATTTGCACATTGGTTTTGTTGATAAGTTTTTAAATTTTTTTCCTGATTACTGAACTTCTCTGTTATAAATATTGCAATACAGAGCATAATACAAGAGAAAAAGGCAGCACTGTGTATTTTTCTGTGTTCAGTAACTATTGATAAGAAGATATAAAGAAAGAAAAATGGGCAATTTTCATCCCAAAGATAAAAAAAACCCCACATTAAAAAAATCTGGGATGACAACCTTAAAATTATAAAAGTTCTAGTGACATCAAGGCAAGTGACAATGACAGCGATTCCAAAATTCATCAAAATGATACAAATGTTTGTGGTTTTTAATTATTTGTGATATTATGTATCTACACTGATTATATTCAGCTTTTGATGAAATTATTTTAGATGAATAAAGGATAGCTGTAAATCCAAAAAAAAAAAATTTGGTCTTTTGACAGTTTTTTTTATACAACTGCCTGTTTAACAATTTAAGTAGCTTTAGATCTAGATCTAGAACAGCTACATCTCATGTATCAGAATAATAGAGAGTCATCAAATTGGAATGATTCCAGTGGTGCTCTGCTGAGAACAGCTGAATGCTACTATTGAATATTTTTGTTACTGTTCTAGCACGAAAAACTCCTCAGACATACTGCTGACAAAAATTGGAGACTGTTTTATTACTATCTGTTATCATCACCAATCTTGTTGAATCACTTAGATCACATAGTAGGCCTAAGATATCCAAGAACACAATGTTTTATACATCTTTAAAAAATTATTTCAGTCCTTGGTCATGGACAGGGGAATCCTGAAAAGGATTTACAAGAGAAAAAACAATTCACAGTAACCTCAGCGTAACATGATCCTTGGCTGTAAACAAAGAAGTGGGGACTTAATCTCAGGGTGATGTGGCTGACTGCATTGCTGGAATACTGCATATTCTACTGCTGTTCATGTTTAACAAATTGGAGAAGGCAGAGAAAAGAATGAAAAATCACTGAGTGCTGAGAAAATGCCTTGGAGGAATGGACTTAAAAACTTAATCTGTTTAGCATGTCAAAAAGAAGATTGAAGGATGGCTTGACACAATGCGTAAGTATTTCCTTGAGGAGCAGATACCTGGCATTAAAGATCTTTCCATTTTAGCAAAGAAAAGCTTTAATAAACCGTAATAACTAGAATCCAGACACAGTCAAGGTAAAAAGAGGACATTAATTTTTTAAAAGAGGATGTTTTTGTACTGACTCAAATGGATGGAGACAGAATCTAACTGCTGATTTTTGGTACAAGACCAAATGTCCTTTTAAAAAATTAACAGTTGTCATCAACTGGCTGAAATTTAGTGGTAGATACCATACATAAGGTAGATGACAATGCTCCCTTCTGGCCTTTAACACAAGTAAAAAATGCTTGTATGGATATTAAGTATCAGAACTACAAAGCAGAACCACATTTGCATTCACTAGTGTGTTTCAGGGTAGACACTAATAATTAGTTTCATTAGTAGATGCTAATAATATGCATCTACATCTTTGAGAGTTGAACTCTACAATCAGATGTCTGAGTAGTGCATTATTGCAAACAAAGCTACTTAATTCATGTAGTATAATCAATTCATACAATGGTGTACATATTAAGTTGGAGTCTTGATGTAGTGAGGACAAAATCTGAGCAGCAATAGGAAAATCTAGTTCTGCTTCTGTCCCAACAAGAGCAATTCACTTGTATCCTTCATCAAATGGCCAAGCAGACAACCAGTAGGTGAGGTTTTAGCACACATGTTCTGTCTAGCAATAGAGTTGCTCCTTCTCCTTTTGCACATCCCACCTGCTAGAGCACTTTTTACAGCAGGAGAATCTGGTGTATGTAAAGGGCCGAGTCCTTTGAAAAGGAACTTCATGGAGTTATTTGAGGCCCCATAAATACTTAACAGATTATGAGTGACTGTACTACAGTGTGGACAGATCTTCTGCATCAGGAGGCTGGCATCAGCAATGCCTGGATCCCACCTAACCCACCATGTTATGTACCCTTCACCACAAGAGCATGCCAAACTAATCAATGGTAATCAGTCTAAACAGTCCAAAATCAAAATTTAAGGGCTGCATATTAATTTCAGTCCTCCTTCTTCTTGCTTAGATAAATCAACTCTGCTCTTCTTTTGCCTGTAATTTTCATTAATGTGTTAATGTTAAAATGTAAGAATTGGTCCAACTACAAACCATAAGAAAATCAAAATCCTTAGCAAAACTTTTTTTTTTTTTTTTTTTTTTTTTTAGTAGACAATAAAAGCTTGACTGAGTATCATACCTTATACTATCCTATAATACTAGTACATATTTACATATTTTTTAAAGAATAAAGGTTAATTCGATGAATAGAATGCACTATACTTTTCAGAGAAAAGAATTAGTGCAACAAATTAGCAAAGTCAAAATTCATATGGTAATATTTTTCTCTATGGCCAAAACTAAAACTTCAGGTGGTCTTAAGTCCTAATACCTAGAAAAAGTTTTTTCATTAATAGATTTGTCTGATTTAAAGCTGGAGTTTCCAGGCACACAAAAAAATCTTGCTAGTTGTTGTGATAGATTTTAAACCCTGTGAAATTAACAGGAATATTTTTTGGCAACTATTTATTGCTATATCAAAGCAATCCTGAATGAATCCTGGTAACCACCTAGTTAAGAAATCCTGTACAGAAAAAGGAAATTTAAAAAATCACAGTGTCAGTATCTCCAAAATAAAGCACGAAGGCAAGAACCATAATATTCCTTATTAGAAATGTATATTACATAATGCCTTATTAGGAATTGAGTTTATTTGAGTGACTTTTAAAGCATTTCATTGAAGTATTTGATGCGCACAAATTTAAAGCACAAGCTGAGCACAATTTTTAGAGGAATTATTTGAAAGTACACAGAACAAATGGGTATTCCTATGTCTGTATGGTGAGGTCCAGAACATTTTGATATCAGAAGGAAGTGCAAGACTTCATAAGTAGATTCTGATGAGACACTTCATGACCAGAATTAAAGGGTTCATAATCAATATATAAATTACATGTTAATGACTAAGCTTAAAGGCTTCACAGTTCAGAAACTGATGGAAGGAATTTGCCCTTGGAAATAAGTTGAGACACTACTTAGTTTGTTTCTAGAGGTAATTACTATTAACTTGGGGTTTTTCTCAGTAATGCCTCAAGGGCAAATGAGTAAATCAAGTCTGTTTTGATAATTTGCATACAAGGTATCTTCTTAATTGTAGTTAACCATAAAGCCAAGGCACTTGAATGCTGCTCGGGTAATTGATCTCCAAAGTGCATCACCTGTGTTCTCTCCTCTACATAGTTCAAGTCAACATAGGTGGCTTGCAAGAAGCATTCTTCTCTCACTTAATTTTTGGGCAGTCTCACCATTCTTGAAATATAGAAAAGGAGAAATCCCTGTGATCCACCAAGTCCAAAGGCTACAAGCCTCACTGGCTATGGATGAAGAGAAAAAGTTGATTCCCTTTTCTCTCTGCATACATTTGCATAATTTCTGGGTACAGTATGGCCCCTTGTGAGATAATATACATCTTTTTTACAAGAAAGCCATCCTTCCTGGCTTAGCAGCATCTTTGAAGGCACTTGCCAGTGGCAAAAGGAGTTGTAGCTCTTAAAGAATGATTGCAATGATCACTGTAATTATCAGTGAGCATGCTGAGGCCCTAACAAGACCGATTCTGGATTGTCAAGCCTTCACTGTAAAGTTGCATAATCCCTATTTCTACATTAATAAAGATACTTCTGACTCAGGACGTTACAACATTGCTTGTGAAACAAAGCACACACACTGTGATGGTTCAATTGTTGGTGTATCACTGAAGTTAACATGGAAATCACTTGTTTCCTCCTCTAAAACCAATGGATTGATCTCTTTGAATGCATACTACAAAAAGCACATGTCAAGTGCAACTGAATAAGACAAAAATAATCTTGAAAGACATCTAAAAGATGCAGCTTTTGCTTTACAGCTGTTTAATACTGTCCTCTAACTGCCCAAGCTTTAGCACCATATTGATTTCCCATTATATAGGCACAATAGAAATAATAATCATTTTGATGTAATTCTATCTTAATAAAAATGTAATCATGACTATGTAATTAAATGAGACTTTATATAGCTTCTTTCTCTTATGGTTACTATGGTAGATACTATAATTGGTTGATGATAAAATGAAAAATTTTTATCTTTCTTGCAAGGATCAGTGATGGGGAAAGCAGTGCTTTTAATGGCTTACTGATCATACAAATACTTCACTAATTTTCTAAAACAAGCCCTACTAAAGAGAAAATAAAAAAGATTTGTTTAGCTTACATCTCCAAATATGACAAGGTAATCCTTTTAAGATTTATATGAAGTTAATTTCAATTAAATGGGTTGTGAGTTTATAGTTCCTCTAACAAAATCATTATTATTTGTTCCTAGGCTGTGTACCCAGAATGTATACTGAAGGCAGACAAATATCATAACATGAATTAGAGAAGTGATCTCAGCAAGAGTTGCCTAGAGTACTAAGGCCACAGGGTATTAGCTCGTGCCTAGGTGAAGTGTAGTTTACCAATCTGTTGCATTAATAGAAAAACTAAAACAAGCCTGACCACTGCATCTAGAGATGAGCCTTTCAAGTGGCGTGGCTTTATTACCTTGCTCTTCTGCTTTCAGACAGCATAGGCAGAGCTGTCTGCCTTCACCTGCTGGCTTATACACCCAGGGCAGGAAAACTTTAAATCTATGCAAGCTTGTAAGTAACTAATGGTCATTATGAGTGCCAATGTGTAGAAGTAGTATCAAGTAGCTAGTGCTGTAAACCACAGCCCTGAATGCTGTGTACTAACACCTATGTGTAGGCAAGCTTTGATAAATCTTTTAATATGACTGCTAGGGCAAAAATGTGTTCAACTGCTGCCTTGTTTAAAATGTCTTTAGACAGGACTTTGCACTGACCAGAGTTGTTAGTGGCAGAACATAAAAGAACACAAATATCTTCACCTTTGAGGTCAGTACATGGATACACATTGAATACATCTTTGATAGCTCAAATGAGTGGGGAAAATTCTTTCTCTACAAAGATATGTTGCCAGTCTGCTAAGCACCTTCTTCTGTTTTTTGTACTGTCATTGCCCAATAAATCCTTCATATTCTTGAAACAACATAAGAGCTTCCTTGGAGGTGACAAAGCTTCAGTCTCAAGTAGACTTTTATCAGCGGTAAGCAATTCCTTCTAGACTTAAGCCCTATTTTTTTTTTTTTTCTCTTTCTTCCATTTTTGTCCTTAGTTTTTGCATTTCTAGGTAAGATGATCAGAGGTTTCTCTGCACTCCAGGTTTTGATTTTCTCACTCAGCCCTATGACAACATGGTGCTACCAAGAAAAGGTTTCTTCAGCATTTGCAGAAATACAAACTATGTCTGTTTCATCTAAACAACCCTACAAACACAGGTATCTAATTATGTCAAGTACATATTTTTTAATGTATATATAACACAACTTTTTTACTACTTAAAATGGATTACTATATTCTTAAAAATAAAGTATTTATTTTTTAAACTGTTCACAGCCTTGTTCCTACTCAATGCTGCTGTTGTCATTGTTTCTCTAACTTTTTTTGGGGAGGTTAGCCCTCATAGGCAACTCAGTACCACACAGCTGCTTGCTCAGCTTCCCCATCCTAATGAGTCGGGAGGGAGAATCAGAAATGTAAAAGTGAGAAAAGCTGTGGGTTGAGATAGAGACAGTTTAATAAGTAAAGCAAAAGCTGTGTGCTGAGAAAAGTAAAACAAGAAATTAATTCACTTCACCAGGCAGATATTTATTCATTTCTAGGAAAGCAGCACTTTTTCACATGTAACAGTCACTTGACAGTACAAATACTGTAACTCCAAGTTATATCTCTCCTTCCTCCATCCTCCCCCAGCTTTTTTTTGCTGAACATGGTATCCTGGGCAAAGGATATCCCTTTCATCATCTGGGTTCAGCTTCTTGAGCACTCCCAGCCTGCTGCCTGGCAGAGCACCATGAGAAGCAGAAAAGGCCTTGGCGCTGTTCATCCCCATTCAGAGATCAATTAAATGTCCCTGTGTTACCAAAACTGCTTTGATCACAGATCCAAAACAGAGCACTATACCAGCAACTGTGTAGAAAATTAACTGTACTTCAGAAAAAAAATCAATATAATCTCTACTCCTTATTCCACACCTTTTAGGTCATTCACAGGCCCCACTCTATCCTGTAAGTTTCCATGAACCATCAATCCCCTTGCCATCCTTTGATTTCTGTAGATTTCAATCACTTTGTCTATGAGCCCCTCCTGAAACATGCCCACTGATTTTTTTAAACCTGTTGTTTGGGTCTCCATGTGTTCTGGTGGTCACTTGGGACAGGAGAGGTGATGTGCTGTGTCATGTTCCTGGACATCAAAGCCAGCTCTGTCCAGATCACTGCAGGACTTGGACTGCTTCTTGTAAGTCTTTCCTCCTACTATGGTACACAGCATCTGTTAGCCTGCTGAAAGCTAAAGCACAGGCAAACCTTGAACTGTTTACAAAACCTGTGTTAGTGATCTGGCTGACATTTCTTAGCAAGTTATAAAGGCTTCAAATTTCTCATGGGTAATGAGAAAATGCCAAACTTAGTTCCTTCCATTTCTATGAAACTGCAAACAGCCCTGTAGAGAGCATTCTAAGCAGATGATTGTTCACGTGAAGAATTTTTGACTAGTCTTAAATGCTCCCAACAAACCAGGTAAAAAGCAGTAATGCACTATGATTGCAAGTGAAATGAGTAATATTTTAAAAATACTTTCATTTTATGAAAAAACATGAAAAACTATAGAATATCCTCATCACTAGTAGTGAGCATTTCTAAGAAAACTTAAGAAGTCCATGTGGATCCCCTATAGCAGGCATTACAGGAATTTAGAGAGAAGTGCAGGGGAAAAAAGGTACCAGATGTTAGATTACTATGTTTTCTTGAAAACAAGAGGTTTTGTTTATCTTTGCTTGGTAATACTATGCAAAGTGCCAATGAGGTTTCTAAATTGGTTGCCAACAATCAAGATTTGATGGAAGAGAATGGATTTGAAACTGTTAGTTGTCTTTTCTAATTATTTAATTACAAAAAATCTCTGATCAGGCATCCCTCTCCTCTTTCCTAGTCCCTTTTCCTTCTTCAAAAAAAAAACCTGTCTTGTAGAAAGTAAATGTTCCTCATTGCCACTGTGACCATGCCTGCATTTTTTAAGTATAACGCTTATAAATAATTTGTAGCACCTTTTTTAAAGGGCAATTAAGCTCTATTTTTTATGATCTACATCAATATTATTTTCAGCCCTTAAATGTGCATCTTAATGTAACCAGAAGAGAAATTTCTGATTCACCAAATAACCATGATATTAAACCAGAGATTTTGCTCACAGTTTAACAATTTTTTAAAATGTATTCTACAATAGATTAACCAATCAATTAAATAATGACTGAGTTCTTCCTAAAAATATCTTTGCTTTTACCAGTTATGAATAAGATGGCTTATAGTGCTGAAGTTTAAGCCCCAAATCATGTTTTAACCATGTTTTCTTTTTTTTTAATTAACTGAATTATTTTCCCCCCCCCACAAAAATATTTGCAGAATAATAGTAATTTCAGGTACAGCTAACCCTGGCATTATAGCTTACAGGGAAAATAACACTAATTACATGTTGGCTCTATAGTCCATATCAGTCTTTTTTAATATACATGCCAGTTAATTGCCAAGGAAAAACTTCCTTATTTCTGGCCTGGACCCTTCTGAGTAGGGGTATGCACACAGGTGCTGTTTAGTATGTGTACAATCACTCATATTTCCTCTTAGAGTCAGACCAGCTAGGCATTAACTGCAAATGGACAGAAAATTTATATCCCATGCTCCTTACCCTGAGCAAGTGAAATCATTTGTGCAGCACCCACGCAGCTGGTGTGACATTGGCCTTACTGTAGCTGCACTGTGTGACCAAACTGGTTATATTCCATAGGCATGATCAGGTGTCTGCAGATGCAATGGCAGAAAACCCCATGTGTCAGCACTTCACGTGCCCTCCTTGTCCCAGACTAAAACTGAAAGTTCAGGTGTCAAGTTTGAACAGTAAAATCGAAGAAATTTGATTTCCAGATTCGAGATCAAGTTCATTTCCCTACTGACTGACTCTCACCCCTAGTAATACAGCTTCAGCCTAAAAATATCATAAAAGAAAATTAAATTGCTAGAAAAATATAGTGTGCTTAGTTTTAAAAAAAAAAATCACCCTTAATGTCATCTTTTTTATGTGGGCAGGGCTGCTATAAACTCAACAAATTTGGAGGCACAGTTTGATGAAGAACCCTTGCTCTATGCAGTTATAAACCCAAGATGATTTCTGAGTATGATCTACAGCTTCTATAGGTTATATTTAAGTGCTTACAACTTTCAGGAAAAAATAGAATTCAGCAACTGATCAGGATAAGCTACACTGGAACTGAGGCAGCAATAGTATATCCTGGATATAAATAATTTCAGGCCTGAAAACTGCCTGAGATCTCAGACAAAAAAGCCAACACCTAAACAAAGAGCATATCTAGAGGAACTAAGATGCTGGTAAAGTTGTTTTATTTGTTCTCCTTGGAACAGAAGTCTTCAACTGCTGTTCAACCTTGGTAAGATGGAAAGCTTTTCTAGTAGCAGGTCTCTGCTGCTTCATCTGCAAAGCCTTAAGAAGAGCTCTAAGAATGGGGAGTAAAACACATAGCTCATGAATGTCTGAGCAGATAAATAGATGCAAATTAGACCTTGTTGTCAGACAAATACCTACTGTATCACTTAATACAATCTGGGTTCCTGTCACTCTACATAAAACTAGGAAATGACTGCACACAGCCAACTTACTTGACTAATTTAAAATGAAAATTGCACACTATACTTGAAAGGCTTTAATAAATAAAAATATGATCTATATATGTGAACTGGGAAGCTGCTGAGTTACACAAGGCAAAACTATCTGTTTGCACCTTCTCAAACAAGTTAAAACAGTATTTACAGCTAACTAAAGTGCAACCTGTAAGAGTAACCTCTATCAGCAAAAGAGAAATAAGAGCTATCGAGCCTTTCCCTGAGCAGGGCCATATCACAATGCCTGTCAGATCATTATATATAAGCAATTCAACTTTTTTAACTGACTCTCTGGAAAAATCCAGTCTTGTAAATAGCTTCTCTAAAAGACAGAAGCCTCAATTTGAAGATGAAGGGTTTGTGGAAACAGTATGGCTTAAGAAGTTCCTGCCTTGGCAAGCTATCACAGCTCACTGTCCTCTCTTCAGCTATTTGCTGGATTCCCCTGTGGACTGAGGGCAGCTTAAAATATAAGAGTACAGAGACAAAAACAAGGGAGGGAGGGAGGAAGAGGCACCAGTGTTTAAAGAGAATATTTTGGTCCAGGTTGAACCTGCCCATGCAGTCCTTTGGTTTGAAACAGCTGACAACCTACCAAGTTGCAGGAGAAATAACAAGAGCAGGCACAGTGAGGGCTTGAAGGGTGACAGGAGCTTTTGGAACCAACATTGCCACTAGAGCCATTCATCCAAAACTAAAAGAATTATTTTCATATCACAAGATGTGAATGACAAAATGAGAATCAAGTGTTATGGCTCAAGAAAAAAACTTCCTGCCACTTAAAGATACACATATAAAGAAATGAAAGAAGGATAAATACAATTTCGTTAAGAGCATCTGATTATAAAATTAACTAAAATTAAAATAGACTCATCTTTTCATCCAAAATCAACCATGCTCCAGTTACAAGACAGACAATTAAAATTTAGATTTATTTACCTGAGAGTGTATTTAATACATTGTAGAATCTACACTTTGAAAAAAAAATATAAGGATTTTACAAGCAACTTCAGAATTCACTATAAAATTTTCTACGGTTACTTTAGAGAAAATTAAAATAACCCATTGATATTTTCACGCTTCAGGACATGTGCAAGGACTGACTGAGGGGAATTGAAAAAAGCTTCTAAAAATAAATTGTTTTTAATGGAAAAATACCACATTGTTCTTGCATTTTTCTCAAATTTGCACTGATTGTTGTCATGCAGAATATATTAGGTTAGAATGATCAGCATCCTCATCTACAGCACTACTGTGAACCAACCCATAAATGTCATACAATGATTTTGTATGTGGCTTCTTATATGAATTATTTTGCTTATAAAATATATAGATCTTCTTACCTCTAAATCTAAAGAGATGATTTGAACAACCATGAAAATCTGTGCAAGTCAGACTGTTGCTCATCTAGAGCCATAATTAAGTCAAGGAAAACAGGTTCTATAAAGGTTGGGGAGAAAAAGTTTGCATAATGGCAGTTTCCTGTAGGTTTTCCTAAGAACATAATCTGCTATGATTTCTACCACCAATGTTATAGGCTACTTGTCTTGAAAGAGACTTAACAACCTTGAGTTCCTTCTTTAGAGAAATGTGTTTAAAACCTGGCATAATCTTAAAAAGGCCAGGTTATAAATAGCTGCCATTGGTAAGTAGCAAGTTTTTTGAAAAGTGCTAAAACTAAATAAAGGGCATAAATGTGTGAAAAAGAATCCAAATTTGGAGGAAAATATGTTGAACAATATAGGGGACATACAAAGTAAAATATTCCAAACAATCAACAAGTCTAAGTTTCAGTGCAAGATACGTTGAAGATACTGCCAGACAATTTCAATTGGTTAAAGATTTAAAAAAAAAAAAAAAAAAGTGCTATCTTTAATGAATTGCACTGATCTCATCTGACTGGTGAAGGATCTTATGCAAGCCAAAAGAAAACTTATTGGCTTAGGGATTGTCTAACAAATGTTTCATCTGGTAGTTTGTAGTTATATGTATATATGTTGTATATATGTATATGTAGTTATATAGTATGTCAGCATATTGATATAAAAACCCATGTGTGAGCACAGATATTTCTTAGCAAATTAATTTCATTCTTCATCCCTGCTGCTGAAATTTCCTGAGAAGTCTAACAAGCATAGGTAAAAAAAAATAAAAATTATAACTTAGAGGCAGAAAAGCTTTACTTTTATATTGTACCTGAGATTTGAAACTTAAATAACTAAAATACTTTGAGAGAGATTTTATTGGATTTCCTTAGCTCTTTTTTCTCCCCTATGTGCACTGAACGGAATTTCAGGACTGCTGAGTGATGTCATTTTACTTAATAAAACTAGCTGGAGGGTCTTTGAAATTTTATGGCTTCTGCAGCATAAAAAAAATCAAAACCATGCGATATTCCCAGTCCTTGGTAGGAGTTCCCAGAGGAAGGAATTAGTTTTTGCTTAACCACAAGAGTGCTTAGGTTGTGGGCAGAAAGACACAGGGAGCATCAAACCAAAATTTGTTTCTGAAAATGCTGAGACTTGTTTGATGTTTTATACTTTGAAGAGAAGCTTAGCTTTGCTGAAAGCTACAATGAAGGATGACAACATGTTCAGAGGTGCTTTGAACAGAACTTTTGCACTAATTACAGCAAAGGCCAGGCAGACACCAAGGCACTAACATTTTTGCTAAAGATGCACAGCAGGAACTAAGGATGTTTTGAAACAAAACTCATTCTTAGAGCAAAGAATTTAGTCTTCATGTTATGTAGCTTCTGTTCTTCTTTTTATTAGGATTTTTGCCTTGTTTTTACTGTACTGATGGCTTGAATGGCTCTTTATGTTTCTGCAATAAAGTCTGAAACTTGGATTTTAATACATTTAAGCTATACGTCCAATCTAGATAAATTTTTATGCTTCCAGTTTCTCTTGATTTTTTGCCTTGAGTGTTTGAATAATTGTATTAAAAAAATAAAAATTTAATAAAATAATAAAAAATTGAATAAAGTGTAATTTTGCAAGAAAAATTATATCTAAGATAAAAGACTGAAGTCTGTCAAAATTAAGGGAGCAAAGGAAAGCTCCACTGCATAATTCATTTTGACATCAACACTGAAATATCATGGAGTAGGGAAGAATTCTGTAAGAAAAAATGATTGAAAAAATTAGAAGTAGTTACTGCAGTAATCAGGAATTAGAAGGGGCCTCTGCAATCTAGTCTTGGGATATGACAGCTCAGTATAGCTCTTTTCAGACTGACTTGCACCAGTTTTGATGGCTTTTTATACTCCAGTTGGTAGCCTCATTCATTCAGACCACCACTCCACTTAAACCTCCTAATTTTAGATGACTTTTGTTTTGATCTGTTCTAAATGATGATCCACTAGCATCATCATTTAGTTCAAACAGTTCTCCCTCACAGAACATGGTGACCTACTAAAAATCCTTGCTACCAAATCATTTTTGTTCATTATTGTTGTGGGGTTTTCTTAATTAAGTTTCCTAGTAAGGGTTAGTTTGCCCTCAACATCTTGGAGGATTATTTTGACATGAATTGGCAATGGAAATATATCTATCCTCATTTCTAATTGTCTGGTACTCTAGTTTATTCAACATTTTCCCTTGTTAGGATAAAAGGAGAGGAAGGTTTCATTTTGTGTTTTGGACTGTATCAGTATCATCTGAACTGCTAATGACCACTTTTTCCCTATTCTGCTTTTATTTGTGTAGTTTTGGTTTTGTATGTAGAGTGTTTAATGTTTACTCTTGATTTTAATATTGTACAATCAGTTCTACTTTAGGCTATATTTATTTTCTCTCTGCAGTATTTGATCTATAACATTCAACTTTTTCTTTAAAAATGGAGCTCTGCATCCTCCTTTTTCTACATTTATTTTTTAATCCTATCATGCCCCGAAGAAGGATTTGGAATCTATTTAAATTTCAGATAGCATTTTTACTTTGCTAAGACATGAAATTTCTTTGATTTCAAGAAATTCTGAACTACTTCTAAATTTAAGATCTTAAGGCCTTATTTCCTGTATTTTTAATAACCAGCTCTCTTCACTGATGAAATGTAAGCATCTGAAATTCAAAAATTTATCACAGAACTCTAATATTCTCCTATTCAACAGAAATAAAGTCTTGATAGTTGATACTGCTTTCCCCCCATTCCTCTTTCATGCCCATGGTCAACATTTTTGATTGCATTTCAAGATCTTACTGAAATTACTTCTGGCATTATTTTTCATTATTGATCAGCTGACGAAAAACTTCATCAGCTATGATGCTTCAAAATATAGAGACCTGTTTACATATTCCAGAACATAGAGACCTGACACTGTCAAGTCTATCATTAGGAGATTAAGATCGTCATACTGATATGATCTTCTGTATGTATTCCCTTATTTTATTTCTGCATATTTTTTCCTATCCAAATCCAATCCAGGACTCTATTACAGTACTATACAAACACAACCTGGTTTATAAACTGTTCCTAAATTTCTTTTTTTTTTTTGAAGCAAGTTTTAGTTTATTCTTGCTATCCTTTTATTCTTTGCATTTGATACAGAACCACTTGCAGTAGTATTCATCATCTTTACTCTCATATCTGTCTTTCCAGAATTATTTGAGTCAGTCAGTAGCTATGCTATGTCATGATTGCCACATTAATAACTGCTTTCAGTAATTCTGGTGGCACTATTTGGTATCTGAAGCCCTGAACAGAGCACAAACCACTCAAGTACTTCTTGCTCTTTTGGTGTCCTATCAAAGTTTTCACTATTTACATTACTTACCTGCAGTTCTCACTTGTTACTATACATCTTTCTGATGTATAATCCTGTTTTATTTGCTGCCATAGCTTTATTTATCTGCTCTTCTCTGCATGTTTTAAGGTCATATGTAAAGTTACATATATACCTCTCAACATTCTTAAGTTTTTAAGCTTCTTTTGCCAGTATAGACCAAGCTCAGCCCAAATAATATTATTCCTTTAGGCTGTGAGGTAAACAATACCTTCTCTACTCACACTTCCAAGTTTATAAGCTTCCCTCCAACTCCTTTGAAGATTTATTAGTGTTTGAGCCATTTGTTCATCTTCCTTGTTGCGTTTCCCTTTGCTCTCACAGGTCAAAAAAATTTCACTGAAGATAGAAAGTTTCCTTCTTTAACTATCTTCCCTGCCTTACCCAATGGACATTTTCCATCTGATCGGGCAAGTTCTAAGAAGCATTATTTTCTGAAATCTGCTGGATTTGCAACAAAAGTTCTGAAGCTGTATCTTCTATCTAATCTTGGCATTCAAGCTGGTGACAAACAGACCTGAGTTTTGGTAGGAATCTAGAAACCTCTCTCCCTTCACTGTTATATTTGAAGAGAGGGAATTTCTCTCCTGCTCTCAGCTGAGAAAATGCAAAGCCTTACATTGGCAGAAATACAGCAAAAATAAGCTCTGGTGGAACAAGGTGTGCTCTTCCCTTAGTAGGCACAAGTCTCTTTCATATTCCCACTTTCAGCTTTCAAATTCATCTCACAAGAGACTAAAGCTCATTAAAGCCAACGAGAAACTTTGTCATATTTTCAGTAAGGGATCACATCCTTGCCATCTGTAGTGCTTAGTCTTCTCCAGGAAATATACTTCATTTACAATGTATTGTCTTCCAGATTTTTTTCTTTTTTTAATGAATGAGGGTTTAACTATACAATTTATATCTCAATTTTCTTTTTTATTCAGCATACTTCTTACATGCCCTTTGGTCCACCTCTTGTCTAAAGTAACTCATCCTATGAAATAAATTTTAAAAGAAAATGAAAAAGTCCAATCATTTCTTTTCAGCTATTGCAGAATAACAGGATGAAAGCAAAGCTGATGAAAGCATCTAACAGACATTTGTAACAGCTGTTATGACTGGCAGACATGCATATTGTTCACTACATCCTTAATCTTTATTTTTATTCCTCCAGATTTGTCTAGCTTGATTACCAATTTGCAGTAACTAATGTCATCCTAAAATAGGCAGTTCCTGAACAGACCAAATACTTCAATCATACATAGGAATGACACAGCTTTTTCATCTGGCTATTATGACTGCAACTACTTAATTTTCCATTTTGGCTTGCCACTACAAAACCAAAAGCAGCAGAAGCAAAAAAAAACCCCACAACAACAACAAAACAAACAAACAAACAAACAAACAAACAAAAAACAAACCCAAAAAACAAAGAACCCCAAAAACCCCCACAAAATACGACTTAAACCCAACAAAAAACTCCCCTAAACTTTTATTTAACAATTGAAAAATATCAAGGTATAAATACACACACACACACACATATATATATATAACCCACTAAGACCAGTGGTTAAGTAGTAATTCATCAACACTCAGTATATTGAACAAAGAGTTTCAGTATTTATACTACATTAGAGGAATCAGTGAGCTCTATAACTAAGGACAACATGGGGTACAGAGCTCAGTACCATTCAATGGATATAAATTTCTCTCCTCTTTTATCCAAACTGAGTTATCTTAAAAAGATTGTATTAAGGAACTACCCTACCTCTGAACATTCAAGTAATGTTCTTTCTATGAAGTCATAGAACTACTACTGAAGACAATGTCAGACCCATTCTGTGAGAGGATAAAAGTTTTATTTAGTGAAACTAGACAGATTCATAGGGTCTAAGAACTGGCCCCTGAGATTGCAAATTTATCCTGCCTAAGATCAGATTCTGTCCTTATCACCATCCTTTGTGTCCTGTCTTTTGCCCAGGTTTTTTTGGTCTAAAGGGACAGTTAACATAATTTTGTGCCATCCTTGCTCTAAATTGGAAGGTATAGAAACTTGGTACAAGTAAAAAATGTTCAGCTGTTCTCATCATTAAGTAGATGACATGTCACTTCACCAATTGAAGCAAAGCCAAAAGAGATTTTTTGAAAAACCAAACAAAGAAAACAAAACCGAAAAAAAACCAAATCCAAAACAAAACCAAAACAACAACAAAGAAAAAACCCACTCCAAATTTACCTTAGGCAATGTCTCTAAATTTTAGCAGGGTATCAAGAAAAAAAGGTCTTTTCTCAATGAAACAGTTGTAAGTGATTCTTATTAGCCTCAGCACCTGTTTTAGAGAGCTTAAATTTCAACACAGAGCCTGAGGCAAGTCAGTGCCCTGGGATGGGATATGGCTTCCCAGCAAGCTGAATAGAAATCTGCTGAGTTAATAAGAGATACCAGGCACAAGAAGTGTTCTTCGAGTTCCCTCAGGCAACACTCTATCCATCACCTCAATCCCCTAAAAAAGATTCCTTACCCTTCCTCCCCTGCACTCATTTGACCAGAGTGGTGTTTTTCACCTCCATTTCCCCAATGCCTGTGTCACTGAAGAGAGGCCTCTACTGCCTCTCCTAACAGTCCCTGGGAAGAAAAAGATTAAGTCTCAGCTTTTATCCACTGCAGAGACCAGAGCCTCTTTCCCAGGAGTGCTTTAGATGGCAGATGAAAGTCTCAGGATGCAGAAGGAAAAAAAGTGTTAGCTTATTAGAACTCCTCACCACCTTCCCCAACTTCTTTTTCAGCTGGATACAATGTGCTGGTTTTGCACCCCTTAGGAGCTGTCAGTGGCTGCAATCTTTTGTCTCCAGCCTTAAGTGCATGAGTTGCTAAGCATTTCTGCTAGATGAGCAGGACTTGTACTCACCAGCTTTTGTCTCTTGATCTTGGTGTCTAATGGCTCCAACTTGTTCCTTGTTTTCTTTCCAGGATCTCTTACTGGCTTCAATCTATTGTTTGGATCCATCTGTCCCTCCCTTTCTTCTGCGCATTTTCTTTGTTCTTTTTTTTTAGGCAGTCTTTCCTTTCTGATCTAGGTGTCTTAGAAGCTGAATGTAGATGTATGGTAATATTCTTGACCTTCTCAAAAAGATGCTATTAACCCATGCCAGTTTTAGTCTTTTACCCTTCCTTTACTTCATTTACACCCAGACTTTCCCATCCATATCTCAACCTTTTGACCTTTCTCTGTCTTCTTGTGTAGAGGGAACCCCCAAGGGCTGAAGGGTAAATCTGATATCCTTTAGGCTTTTAATGAAACTCAGATATTATTTTGGAATTTTGCTAGCTTTCTTTCTGTGTATGTTGATCCAGCAGAGCCCAATTTACAACGTGGACCTTTATAACAAGATGAGCTGTAAATATAAAACAAAAACAATGTCAAATGGCTTAGGCAATCTTTCCCCTGCCTATTCTTTCTCTATGTATCATTCACCTGTTTTTGGCTCATTGTTTTGAGCTGAAAATCTATTCTAAACTCTCCCTAATTCCTAACTTCCATTATCTCAGTTCTTCTCATTTACAAAGAGAGAAGTTCCAAGACTGCCAAATTCATTGCAGCATGAACACCAGACATGGTGTGTCTCTGAACTTACCCCACATCTAATCAGTACCACCAACTACTATCAAGAAAGAACAGCAGCAATAGCAACAAACAAGGGGAAAAGACAGTGAGAGAGACCTTCATACACTTTCTTCAGTTCTTTGTGTTAAGATTGAGCTGTTTTACCAAATTCCACTCTTTGACTAGACAGGTGGCTATGTTAACTATATATTAAAATTTTAGCAAATAGGCTTTAAAGATTATTATTTGATATATACTGATAAGCATTCTTTATGTATGCTATATGAACTAAAAATATTATAATATGAATGGCCACAAGAATAATGCAATTCTGAAGAAATAATATAAGCAGAGGCATGATTTTATCACTTTGAGAAAGTTTCAAAAGTGGTTTTGAGCAATTTAATATTTGATTCACTGGCTCTTAAATGTTCGTAGTAACATTGTCTTTGCCCATAAAGCCTTCCTTTATAAGTGGTTTATCCAGGAGCAATTTTCACTTTAACCTCATGTTTTTGAAGCTGAGGAATTTCAAAACAGTAAAATGCTTTGATTCCATGTCCAACCATTCAATTCAGCTGTTTGCAAATGACTTCCTGTCATGTTAAAACTGTAATTAAAGACAGATTGGAAAATACCATCTATTAGTATTGCAATTCTGTTTTAGGTTTGTTCTTTCCTTCTATGAGGAAATGTTTACAGAAATTGGTTTGTTATATTTCCTAAAGAGGACTAACTGTTTCAGTGCAGTACATACCTATAATTGTTATGGATGTGATACTAAAATCTCATTAAAATACTGCTTTACAGTAAGGTATATAATTTTTTGTAAGATATAGGAATGAAACTTACTATGTCCATGTACTATACAGGTTTAATTAAGGTGAATCTTTTCCTTTATGAGTGCATGGGATGGGATCCTATGGCAGTTTTCAAGAAAATGACTAACCTTAACACTTGCAGCATGTTAGGCATCTTCAGCATATACTGTTCTTGGGAGAGTCAGGCATTATTTAAATTCAACAGGGGATGCTAAATAAATAAAGAAAACATTTTTTTGATTAATGTTTCTATCATAATTTTTGCCCATTGACTCTGGACAGACATTTGTATAAATGGATGTAACTGTTATGTTTCTGTTTCAGTAAGTAAAATGCTTCCAGGAAGCATCAGGCATATTGAGATTGTTTTGCACAGATGGTCTGTTCATGCACTGTAATTGGAAACCTTTGGGATATGTCAGAATTATTGTGCATACAATCATAAGAAAATAAAACTAGGAGGAACCTGGGGAGATCATCTAACCTAGTGTCATTTGTAAAGCAGGATCTATTTCCTGACAGGTGCCTGTTTAACTTGTAATCAAGTATTGCCAGTCATGAAGATTGCAGTCTCCCTAAGACATACTTTTCAGTGCTGTGCAGAACTGATACATAAGAAAACGTAACCAGTGTCTGACTGAAAATCTTCTGCTGCCCCTTAAGGCCATTCCTTTTCATCCTGTTTACCACAGACATGAAGAACAGTTCATTCTTTCTTCTTTGTGGTAGCCTTTATATGCCAAAAATGGTTTAAACCCTTCTCAGTTTTGCCAGTACATATTGCCATTATCCATAGTGCAGTCAGGTCAGGGCTTCAGACTGTAGTCTCACTGCACATGTGCAGCACATCTGGGTTTCCTTCCACTCTTCTGACCCTTGCTGTGTCTGCTTAACTGGGTCAACTACTCTTCTGCAATGTTGCAGGCAGTGTAAGTAGTCTCAAGAGCATTGCCTGTGTGGTGTATGTGCCCTCAGACACACATGGTCAATGTGTGCAGGGTTTCATGAATTCACAGAAGCTGCCTGAGGACATTGAGCTAAATACACTTCAAGCTCATCCAAAGCACTCCTGCATAGGAAAAAAGCATGGTAGGGCCCAGATGTGTGGCACTCCTGTCAATGGGGTAGCAGGCTAACACTAGCTTTTTTTAAGTTCTAGTTGTTTAAACATGCAGACACATCTACAGCACACAATAAACTTGCTGGTGGTAATCAGCTGCCCTGTTTGTGGTGCTCCACTCTCAGTACCAAGCCAAAGTTAACAAGGGAAAATATGTTCATGCACATTATGCTGTAGAGGGATGCTGGCTTGAATATAGAGTCTCGGAAATTCATTTGCAGCTTTGCCAGTAAGATTTAATTAATGCACTCAGTAAGGACCTATATTCAGCCCCTGGAAATTCCAGGATTTTCAGCTGTATGGATTTTATCTCTTTGATCTCAAGAGTGAAACTTCTCCTTTATTCTGTGCTTCTTGCCCAGGAAGCTGAAATTTAAAATGAAACTCTTTTGCACTTGTAAGATATAGGAATGAAACTTGCTATGTCCATGTGTTAACAAACACTGTGCTAGTTTTCAGTACTATGGATTCTTGCAACTCCACCACCATTTCCCAGTATCTCAAGCTGAAGGAAAATAAGTAAGAATTTTCAGTTCAGGAAAAATAATTTCAGTTTGAAATCAACATATTACAGAGGGTATTTACAACTAAATGGAGTGCAATGGTTTAAAATGTTTTTTAAAAATATTTTTTTTCAGTCTTGTTAGGATTTTTTTTTTCTTCAGAATAATCATGTTTATGTGTGAAACTTTTGAGATGAAATGATTTTTCATTTCAGCAGGGAAAGTATATTTGGAATCCTAGAATTTGGAAATGATGCTTCCCAAGTAGATAGCTGAAAATGGCACATTTAAAGAGCAGCAGAGATCTATAGGAGGTGCTTAGCTGCCAGACTCTTGGGAATGTTTCAAGATAATCACTGGAGACCTGAAAATACCTGGCAGCATTTGCTGAAAGTATGGGAAATGAAAGAAACAAAATATTATGAAACAGCATCCTAAACAACTTATTTCATCCAAGTAAAATTTCTCCACCCAGGATTCATTGTTCTATATCAAGGATATAATTTCTCCAAAAAAGTTACTGAAGCTCTAGTTTTATGGGACAGAAATAAAATAGCAGAAGTGTGATGTGTTCTCTGCAATCAATAGGCTATATCACCACTAAACATGTGTCTAGCACTGAAATTGTGCAACAAGATATAAAACAGTTACTCAAGGCTCCTGGCTAAGTACCACACAAATCAGTGAAGGAAGATCTATATATAGAAATCCATTTGATGCTTCGTAAAAGTATGCTGGCAGGAGAAAACACTTTGAAATGGCAAGTGAGACTTTGGAGTTTCTTGGTTGAAGTTCATCCTTTTCCTTTTTATCCACCCCCTTACTCTTCTTCTCAAACATTCCCTCCTCCAGTCGTTCCCTATACCACTGTTAAAGCCTTCAGGTTTACAAGGTTGTTAATAACATTTTTATACAAATGTTCTTCTTGGGGCTGACATTGGTATAACATTTAGTATTTACGGAATTCTTTTCAGCCCTCCCAAATTAAAAACAATAAAACTTACCAAACTCATCTAATATTCAGTGATGTGATACAAGAGAATCATTCTGTCTTTATATTTGGGTCATTTCAGGTCATACTTTGTTCCTCATTGAACCGAGTTCTAACTTATTTTAATTTCTCCCACAGAAATAAAGATAGTGAATGTTGTCTTCAGGTTTTATTTGGTTCTGAGCTAAAGCTGGGTTCACCAGGCTATTTGATAGAGTTAGAGGATATGGTTGCCAGCAGCTGTTGGTGCCACAGCTTGGCCAAGGTCTGGCATCAGAAGGAATTTGAAGAGTCCTGTAGCTATGAGTTTAGTGTCAGTAGAGTACTGAGGAGAGAGTACAGAGTACTGAGGCTACCCTATCTTTTGCAGGGGAGGCGACCATCATTTTCTCAAACACAGTGACAACAGTATCTTTTAACTCAGCTGGTCATATAGATCCACTTGGGTGCCTAAAATAAGTGTTATCTTGGCACAGTTCTCTCTCTAAGAAAAAAAAATATAAATACTCTCAAAATAGAAGAGCAGAAATCCAAAGGCTAGGATACCCTGCTTCACACCAAGTGAACTGTGGTATTGGAGTTCTTCAGAATTGTGGCGGTTGCTAATTCCACCTTTTATCTGCTATTTTCTAAAAAAGCAACAATAGCTGCTTCAGTCTATTGAGTGGCTCCAGCTGAGAGGGGGAGGTGGGGAAAGAGAGCCAGATTCTGGGAACAGGAGGGAAATGAGTTTCCATAAAGGAGTCTGGTGCGGGAATTGGTGCTTGGCACAGACAGTCTGATCATTGTTCCTACACAGCAAAGGGACTTTCAGGAAGTGAATTGATGTTCATGGATTTTATAGCACAATAGTACTATGTGGTTCTTCCTACAAATAGATGGAAGTCCTTGAAGGAAAGAATTGTAGAACACTTTTTCTCCCTCCTTTGCTGATTTACATTACAAAAAAGCCCTCAAAATTTTAATTCCTATTCACTATTAAACACTACTACCTCTCACCCAATTCTTAGCACAGCACAATTAATATATCTCTATGTACCTCCCTTGATAGTCACAAAGAATTGAAACACAGACTTTCCCTTCAAGGGCTGAGTTTTTAAACATCTTCCTTAAATCCAAAGCGAGCTATTTCTAATGAGAAGAGAATTGTGAACATGGACTGAAATTCTATCCTTTGTAAAGTCATTCACACCAGTGGGATTTGCATAAATGTGTTTCAGCACATCTATGTCGTCACCCTGACTTAGAGACTAGCAGGGTACAGTGGAGAACAATTGCTAAACTTTCAGAACAACTCCTGGAAGTTTGGGTGTTTGGGTGGTATTATGGGGATAGACTTTCAGCACGTAATTTCTTCACATCTTTGGAGCTCTTGTTCTTCATTACAGTCATTGAAGCATGGCTGTGGACTGACTACTGCCACCAGTCCTGTTAAGACTACTACACCAAAATATTTGTTTCGTAGACCTGTACACATATTCCTTTGGGGTCTCAATCATTAACACTTGATCTTAATTAATTGGTGGTGGTGAATGTTAGAAGTCCTACATATCTACAGGAAAGAAACTGGAACAAATGTTTAACTGAAAAGAAAACCTTCAACTTATTTGGGGTTTATATCACTTCATATACTGAGCTGAGAAACAAATATGAATAAAAATAGACATATAAATACAAAAAAAAAAAAAAAAATTCAGACCAGGCTGTGCTAACCAAAATATTAACAATTTTCCTTGAGAAATTAATCATCAGAAATTCATTCAGTTTGTCAGATTAAGGTATAGAATAAACAAGCAAAAGACTTTTTAAAATGTGTTATTTGACAGATTTGATAAAGCTTGTTTCAGAATATATTTTTATTTTTATTTCATTTTAATATCCATATTTATAGGAAAAAAGTCTACTATTCTTTGATACCCAGCAACTTACTTCAGACTTGTGCAATGTCTTAATTTCCTCTCTTATTGGACACACACTGCAATGAGAAAAATGTCCAAGTCTAGGAATCAGTGTGCAAGAGGATTTTATACCTTGCATCTTCTACTTTAGAAAGGATTATTAGGGGGAACAATGTAGAAAGTGGTACAGGAATTGTTTGTGTAATTAACCCAATAAATAGATTAAGATTCAGCTCTTGTTCCTCTTCTTATTTCAAATAAGAAATTGAACAACTTTGTGCTGCAAAACAATGAGGGTTGGATAAAAAGCATTGCAAAGCATTATATATCATCATTCTTCCTTCATATCATATCATGAGTTTGATAAGTCCCATTTAGCCAGACTATTATAAATGTTAGAAGCCTCTGTGAAATGTGCAGGAAAATATAGAATCTTAAAATCAATTTTTTTTTCAAAATTTTATGCTGAAAATATGGATAATTGTGTAATAATAATTGATTTTTAATTATAGTTTTATTTATAGTTTTATTATGTATCTTAATTTAAATGAAAAATAAAAAAATATTCAATAAGCTAAACCTTCAATAAGACAAAGATCTGAGTTCAAGTTGTCCTCTTGAAAGCTTTGTTCCTTCCAGCATTTCACAGAATATAACTGACATGGAAAAATCTCAGATCCTGTAGAAACAAGATATAAAGTCTGTGTTTGCACAAGTTGTCTATACTATATTTTATCAGACAAAACACATCAAGCATATTGTCACTGATCATATTGATCAGCTCAATGACTTGTTTCTTTAGAGTATCATCAAACAGCAGGATTATGCAAACTTAGGATAGGATCATGCCTTTGTTTCAGTTTTCTCTTTGTGTCTGCTCATCAGGTTGCAGCACTTTTAGCTAGAAATGTATCTCAGAGGTTTAAAGTCTGGAAGGATTGCAGGCTCACAGAGCAGGTGTAAACAAGTCTTTCATCCTAAAATTTCCTGAAAGCCTCTTGTCTTCTGAAGGCTGGGCTTCTTTCATGCTTCCTTCATCTGCTCTTAGGCTTTACTCCCTGATTTTGCTCTTGATGTGAAAGGGAATACTCCAAACTCCTTGTTAGTTTTCACATTTTCAAAATCCCCAATGCTATAACATTTTCCCTGAACCTGAGCTCCCTTTTCCATCCATCTCCTCCAGTCCTAAAGACTGCCTTACATAACTTTAGTCTTACCAGATTTTTATTCTCCTTTCCAAGCCCTGATCCTAACAAACTCCTCACCTATTCCCCTTCCTCTTTTATGCTTTGCTTTGGGAATGGTTATAATTTCTCAGTTATTTCCTAGCATTATCAGTAAGTCTCTCTGTCTAGAACAGTAAGTGAAAAGTCAACAAAGAAAAAAAAATAACCTATACCAGAGATTAGAAAGTCTCATGAAAGGGAAGAAAAAAATTGAAAGTTCTACATAAAATACTAAGCTCCAAGAGTGTTAAGACATGTTTATGATGAAAAAAATAACTTGTAAGTTTGGACTTTCAGTGATTTAGCTATTATGTTCCTCTTAATGGACAGAAATCTTTTGTTCTTCTGTGTAAATAATATTAAAACATTAAGAATCTTATTATTAGGCACTTATAATTCAAAGCATAGATAAAAATTACATGATTTTTGAAAATGAAAGAAAGGGCATTATCTACTACTAGCTTACCTGATAAATCTTACTCACTTTTATATTAGGAGGAGGAAATTTGCTAGAATAATGGAAATGCCCTAAATATTTTATGAAGTATCCCACAGAAATCGTTAATGAATTTCTTTCCTACTGCACACTTTTTGAGCCATATAGAATGGCTGAAACAGATTAGGGGGAAGGGAGCCAGAGGGGAAATACCTCTAATCTATACATTTTCAGATATTCTGTTACTCTTTATATGCTAATCATGTTTTAATCAGGAGAAAAATCTCCAGGAGAGCTGTATCAGTTTATGCTATAACTTCAGTAGAATTTTGAAATATGTCTGCACAGTTGCATTTGGAAATTTAAGTTAAGAATCAGTGCAATGTGCAACATAAAGCAATGACTAAAAGGTGTTTTACAGCACTAGTTGTTTGGGTTTTTCTTTTTTTTTTTTTAAGCCTAATTAGGATGAGTAAAGCATAATACCAGTCATACTTAACTACTCATCTCCTAAAAACGTGGTGATTTTGTCAGACTAAAGGATGCAGTATATGCTATTTTCTATACTTGCTCCAGGCTAATAGTTTCTTCATGGCAAAAACAAAAAAATTAAGGAATATTGTCTGATCCACTCAATGTTTGACTTTCAACACATTCTTAAAATTCTTGTCATCTGAATCTTTCTCATATGCAAACAACACTTATGGTTACATCAGTACAACTTAATAAAAACATCAGGTGGTGAACCTGCCATTTTAGCCACTATGCACATGCTAGACTGAAAAACACCTATCAGAGAAGAGTTTATGGGCACCATTAATCCAAGCTTTATACTGCTTGAAAGCCATGCATCTAGAAAGCCCTAGGGGTCCTTTATTTAAAGAAAAATTTGGAGAAATAGAGCATGATGATGCATAATCTCCAGTGTGCATGTACAGCAATATGCAAGGAAACAGTGGGTGGCCTATTGAACAGTAACAGAGGCACAGATGAATGAAAAAAATGTCAGCAGCCAAGAGCTGTGGTTTCAGCTGGGTGAGTTTAGGCTAATACTGCCATGGCTTGCTCAGCTGGCTTTCTGCAGTTTTAATGATGACTGATCCCTATAGTTAAGAAGCAAAATTCAGCTGAAGTATAACTCAAGACTGTGTGCAGAGCCTATACATGGCTTGTTCAGATTTCTGCTTCCCTTTGATCTTCTTGCCCATTCACTGCTAGTATAAACAGCTGATGATATGATCCTGTTTAGACTTTAATAAACTTTACTGTTAAGTGACAACTCTAGCAGACACAAGATGCATCCTATATCTATGTGTCTTTTTCACTTAGAAAAAGAGGATTTTCAGGAATATGTTGATAACTAGCTAAGCAGAATCTAGCTTCTGACTTTACTGAGTACTTATTGCTGTAGTCTTTATTATAAACCACAAATGTTACTATCAAAATGTTATAATTATAGAGCCTGTCATAAGATGACCACACTCTGCTTCCAATGCTTAGAGTATTTCCAGCCATTGCAGGAAAAAAACTACAGGACATAATTATGTCAATCATTTAGAATGTTCTAACACTTACAGAAAGTCTCTCTCCTCTGAGATATATATTATAATGCTAATATCAGTGTTTAAGCATTCTATATAAAAGTTTATTTCTCTCCAGATATCAGTATTGTATGCAAAAATTCTGAAGTGCTCTTAAACATTTAGGTATATTATGACAAACACTCAGATAAATCCTTTAGTTGTTATGTCTAAGTACAGCCCTTGGAGGCCCATGTAGTTGTATAGATCTATATAATTACACCTGTAAAATAAGCATGTTGTGAATTGACCTTTGCGATATCACCTTTGACTAATTATAGTAAGAGTAATTTTCCAAGCTATTGTGTTGTATAATTATGTTGTTAAGGGAGCAAAGAGGTAAGGAAAATCCCACTTGGATGTTAGTGTTTCTCATTTTCCATCTTGCAGCATATATTTTGGACACTGAAGACCTTGTTGACATGTTACTTACAGCTTGACACTCAGAAGAGCTTCTACTTCTACATTAAGTTGTACTACAGAACTAAACATTTGGCACCTTCCTAGTAATTTTGAAGCTTGTTGGAGTCCCCACAATTTGATAGGGTCTGTAAAGGTTGCTGTTCATATACATGTGAAGCAATTGTTGGGAACGTGGGAGGTAACATCCAGGGTTGAGTTGCTCCTGAGCAGAGGACCAGCCAGGGGCTGAGGATGATGGACAGGCAGGTTCACTAGAAAACAGCACACTCTTTAGGCACTTCAGCAGAGCAAGTCTTATAGCAGTAATTGGGGCTACCCACAGTTCAGAGACTGTTGGAAAAACCTGTAGCAACAAGACAGGTCTGAGGTCAAGGCAGGAAATCAAATCAGCCAAGGTGAGGAGAAGCAGGAATTAGCAATGTGGAAAGTTGGGCACACACGTGCCTAGAATGCACCAAGTAAAAAAGAAAAGCCGTGGCATGAGATTAAATGCAGCTGCCAGAGCAATGAAAAGGGAGAGTGTGGGTGAGGCTCATGCAGCTCTTTTGCATAACTTAACTACTGCTACAGCTGCCTTCTGTGGGGCTGGCACACATCAGAGGTGACCTTCAGTGGACACTCAGTCCCATGTGGGAAGAGCAGAGTGGAATTATCTGTCAGTGTGCTCAGGTGGCTTCTCAGGTGCTTCTGAGTGCACTGCTCTTCCCATGCACTTTTCCTTGGCTGTGGTGGGTGATTCACTTGTGAATACTTGTCTAAACACTTATGTTATTCCTATGGAGTGCCTTTGAGCTTGCATTTCAAATTTCAATTCTATATTTATTAAGATTCTTTTTTTTATGTTCCACATGTTGGTTTGCTCTTTGATGTTGTTATTGTCCGTAATTAGCTGTTTCTACATGGAATTGGTATCAATATGTACAAATGTTTCTATAAAATAAAACTGCTTTCCAGAATACTTCTGTTTACTCAATGCTCCCAAATTTACGTCTTTAAAAGTCATGTTCTCCTAAAAGTAATAATGTATGGAAATCTTTTTCTATTGTATTTTGAACATTTGGAGATTATATTTAAAAGTTCTCTGCAGTGACATCTGGCAACCATAAACAGAAGTTGATAAAATGTGTTTTCTATATTTTAAGTGAATGCTAAAAGTATTATAAAATCATTGAAATCCACAGTGCAGGGCTCTGTGGAAAGACACAGCAACTGCATCAAAACTTCCCTGCAGTGCTGTCATGGGAGTTCCACAAAAATGTTAACAACTTCACAAATATTTTCTCTAGACAACATTTTAAGTGAAATATACCAGCAATGTGTGATAGCAAATGATTATCCATATACTGCAAGAGTAAATTTTCCTTTTTAGGCCTGAATCAGCAGGTAAGTGTCCATTTTCAGTCTTCAAGCATCTTCAAGGAATTTCTCCTTGATAATGAAACAGTATCACAGATTTACAGTATAGTTTCTTATTTAATAGCACAGCAGTATTTATTTTCCATATGAGTTTCTAAAATATACTCTTCAGACATATTTGGGGGGGCTACAAAATATATTCAGGCTACTGCTAACTATTTCTTAGAAACAGCAAGTTTTATTCCACTCTCATCTAACAAGCCAATTTTGAAGTGATAATGTTATAGTTCAGCAAATGTAGACTTTGAGATGTGAGCCAGGTTCATGACACATAAATTACATAAGATGGAGTACAATGCCCACGTTACAATAGAGCTATGCCTATTTCCTAAGTTGTTGAACAGTCTTGTCTTCTGTCAGTGCAACAGCAATGTGATAGGATATTTTTATGATTAGTCACTCTGTATCAAATTTGCTTAGGTTCTAGGTAAAAAAAATCAAAATCTTCCCAGCTGCAGCCCTGCACCTGCATCCTCACCCTGAGACTTCAGACACCAATATCCTTTAAGGCTGTCCTATATTTACTGGTAAATAAAGCATCTACAAGGCTAAAATCTCTTTGCACTTTCTACTCTCTCTATTAGGTTGCACAGATGTAATTGAAGGTAGAATTTTAGGCCATTATTGGAACTTAGTTAACACTACTGTTGAAGACATATGAGATGGAAACCCCTCCCTCACGTCTTTATGTCTGTCCTGTTGCTGTTGCATCTCTCTAACAGTACCAGGTTTAGAGAGTAATAATGGTTTATTTTTTCCCCTTGAAAAAGTATGATGGAAACCTGAAAACCCTTGAATAATAAGCCTTCGAAGAAGATGTCATTGTTACACAAATGCTTTACCAGTTTAAAGGGTGGAAAACCATGTAAATGAAACCGTTCAAAGTGTCTGGATTCCATGAACTACCAACTTTATACAGCACTTGGAGAGGACAATTATACAATAATTTTGGAGTATTTAACTGTGTAGTTTGTGGTTAGAAAACTACACCTTTACTGTTTAAAAGCTTATTCCCATGGATATACATAGAATTCAAATTATGACTGATTATGAATTTATAGCCATGCATCTATTTTCCCTCTTCTCCCCTGTGAAGATATTCCAGCTCTAGAAAAAGAGAAACTAATTTTGAATTTGCTTAATATTTTTCCTGATATGTTGCATGCTAAGATAGCAGTAACAGAGGTAATTATTAGGGTATTTAATGAGGCAAGAAACAGACAAGGAAGTATGTACATTAGGAGAATGGGATGCCTACAAGCTGGATCTCAGATTTACAAAACTCATTTCTGACACATCCTATTTCTAGTACTCCTATCCATAAATGGCTTTAGCAGAAAGATTTGGACTCCAGGTTATTCTCACCTGGAGCCTGTGGGACTTGCTGCCAGTCTATCCCTGGTACCATAGGCAGAAGGTGTTTCCTTGGAGTGAATAAACAGTCTTAGGGATGTGCTTACTACGTTAGCCAAGTGCCAAACCTGGGGTAATTACGGCCCCAAGTACTTGTGTGTTTCAGTTTTGGATATTTACTCTGTCCTTACACATAGTCTCAATGATCTGCTTAGTGTGCTTAGTGTTCACAATTTAAGTTGGTTTTTTCGTTTGTTTGTTTTGTTTTTTGTTTTTTTGGTTTTTTTTTTTTTTTGTTTTGTTTTTTTTTTCCTGTGATACTGGGCCTGCATGGATTAAATGAAAAAAACATTTCATAAGCAAATAATTGGTAGATGCCAGAATCAGTAAAATCTTCAAAGTTTAGAAGATTTCATGGGGTTGTCACCCTTTATGGTACTCTTTGGAGAACAAACTGCAGGGACCTCTGCCCCACCTACAGGAATCCTGGAAGAAACAAGGCACTACTACAAATCAGAATGGTGTGCCACACTTACTAGAATAGAAGAAGGTACAAATTTTTTCTATCCTTTCACTGGGAAAAAAATCTACAGTCAGTAGCAGCACACAGAACAAACTTTTAATACGATTATCCTTATTATTGATACAGAAATGGGCCATCAGGTATTGTTGTTTTGCCCTGCAGAAGATGAATTATTGGCCCCAAGTCTTCTGATATTATGGGGTTAGAATATTTAGCATAGGAATTTGCTAGTGAGAAAACAGTGAAGGGCTCAGATTTATCATATTTCTTCCTGTAACAGTGGTGGACATAGAAGATATATGGCAAGTGGCCTATTTCAGAAGCTGCTGGAACCTCAGAAATCTGATGAAAGGGAATATCATTTGGGATTAGCGTGGAGAAGTTAGATAATTAAAATCTTTGGAAGTGATTACTTCTATAACAGAAATGCCTGAACCTGGAAGAGTTTTACAAATGACTCAGACCTTGAACAGTTATGGAATACAGTAAAAGTTATGGGAGATGCTACAGTTAGTCATTACAGCATTTCATAGAGAATGCTGCAGCCTAATTACATTAGTTCCGGAACCTTATCAGCATATCTGATTTTTGTATTGATTTCTGGAAGCTAAATGCAATATCTGGTTCAGATGTACATCCAATACCTCAGATTAATGGAATGCTACTAGGCTTGAGTGATGGCCAATATGTAACTACACTAGACTTAACAAGTGATATTTGCAGATGCTTTTACCTTCCCAGATTCTATAAGACAATTTCCTTTTCTATACTCCATGAGGAGTGTTAGTTTTAAAAGTCCACTTTATTTAGAGTAAACTCCAGCAGCATTTTCAAGACTGATAGAGAAAAAATATTTATCTTAACCAGTGATGCACCCTTTGATGCAGTGATCTATATATCACTCACTTAACTGGATATAGATGGAACACCTGCAAAAGGTGAAAATACTCCTGGAACCTTTTAGGATGCTCATGTTGCCCTGTTAACATGGCTAAATGACGAAGTGGGTGCCCTGAGATTACATAGAAGGGAAATTTATTTTTTTAAAAGGGAAGGATTAAGACTATGTGCTGTTTTGCTGGAAATGAGTAAGTTTCTCTTATATCAGCCCCTTATGGCACTGTGTTTTGGATATGTGATTAGAATAGTCTTAACTGTTTGGTTTATTGCTGAACAATGTTTGCACAGATGAAGAGCTTTCTCTGTTTCCCACCCTGCCACCCATTGTAAGTAGGGTGGAGGTTGGCAAGGAGCTCGAAGGAGACACAAGCAGGACACACCCAGACTGACCAAAGGAATGCATGAACAGTATGGAGAGGATATTTTGGGGGAGTTAGCCTTGCATGGAAGCTAGCTGGATGTCAGTGTTCTTGTAAGAGGCAGTGAGTGAATGCCTTCGTATGACCTGGTTTGAGTACATTTTTCTTCCTTCTCTTGCAGGAGGGAGAATGAGCAAGTGGCTGAGTGGTGCATAGTCACTGGCCAGTGTCAACCCATCACAGACTGATGAAGAAAGGGTTTCTGCAGAATGCCCCATTAATACCACTAAGCAAAACATTTTCTATTTTGTCTTTATCTGAGTATTGTCAAGTTACAGATGTTTTTTGCTTTGGTAGGTCTGTTCTAGAACAATGCATTCCATAAGGTATAGTCGGCAACTTGTGTGAGTGCAGTAGGTGAGAGAACATGAAACTTTTGTAATACCTTCTTTTGTATGTGAAGACTTTTATTGGACCCTCAGAGCTAAAGTGTTCCAATCCATTCCTTGATCTTCTTTCTCTTCCATGGAAAACCATTACCAGGTCATAGGCATTGACTGTCTGCTCAAACAGAGGACAATTAAGACCTTACGTACCACCTGCCTGAAGTCTGTTAAGTGACTGAAACTAGGATACTAGAAGATTGTGCATAAGAAAAACCCCTTACTGCCTGTGTGATACCTACAGGTATAACCCTAGCAGAGAGATGTTGATTACATGTCACATTATCAAAACCACAAAGCCAAAGCCCTCTGAACATCCTGTGACTGCAGATACAGCAGTCATATCAGAAAAATGCAAGTTTTCTTTCTGGAGCCAGTTACAGTGTGTGACACAGCACAGCAGCATGTGTATTTCACCAGGTCAGGACCAGATGTAGTTTATTTGTGTGAATGTGCAGTAAAATGGAAAATCAGTTCATGCATCCTTTCAAACAAAACAACAGTTGTATAAATGCATTAGTGCAAGACCAAGCCACAGCTAGCATTGCTTTCATAAGCCTAAAAAGTGTTGTTGCATTTGATTCTAACATCTCTGAGACAACATAGATTTTTGCACATGTCTCTGCCAGACTTTGCAATGGATGTCGAGTCTCCGTCAACCTTTGAATTCAGTCAATTTGTTCAGGGTTAAATTGGCTCTACACTCCACCTAAAAATCCCTTTTTTTTTTTTTTTTTTTTTTTTTTCTATTTGTGGTTTTATTAACAGAGACTGCAGCTCTTTATAGATGCATGGATTTTTTAAAAAAGCAGTTTTTTAAAACAACTCAGAACTAAACAGATGACAAAATATGCATATTGAGTTCCACTATGGGCAATCTTTTGGAACCACACATAAATAACACTAAGTTGGAGTATAGGATGGGAAGAATCTATACACAGCAGGACAGAAAATAGGATAGAGGGAATCAGCTTTAAAAGTGGACCTCAGCTACTCTGTTACATTCCCTGCCTTAGCTGAAAGCAGTTCTATTTAACATAGATTAGCAACACACACTAATGGCAACCACAGAACAGGCACTGCAATCCATTTCCTTGTCACCTGTGCATGAGCTTTTTTTATGGGACTACTGCCCCATGCGGGTAACATAACAAATATCTTTATTTTCTTAATTTATGTGTATAAAATCTTGGACAGATCCTGTTCCCTATCAATGCTTTTGCTACCAGACCAATGTTTACACATTAAAGAAGGTAAGTTTGACTGGCTTACTTGTGGCCATGAGAGGTTAAATGAGCTCCAAGCAGCTTGATATCATCTAGCTCCTGAACAACAAAAAGGCAGAGAAAAGGAATGGAGCTTTCCCAACTGGAGAGACAATACAGAGACATGAGTCTATCCCAAGCTCATAGAAAGAAAAGAGTTAATGGCTGCTATTGCTCTGTCCAAAGGTTACTTAGAGAAATAATATATGTATTTCTTCCTTCCTCCTTGAAAAATAACTGCAACTTTTGCATTAACTCTGATATGAGTGAGACCAAGTCGTTATTGCAATATTACCCATTAAGGATTCATAATATTTGTGTAAGGATAAAAAAATTCTTTCATGTTGGGAGTTCCAGTGAGATGCCCCCTTTTTTTCCCCACCCAAACTTTTCCCACTGCTGTTTTTTTTTGTGAATTCTATTCACTCCATCATGACTTTGGATTACACCCATTTGATCATTACTCATGTGTCCTTGAGCACACTTAGTGCTTTTTTTTGGTAAAAAATACACGTCTGTTCTAAGTCCAAAGTTAATAGAAATGAAGACATTTTGAAAAGTCTTTGGTCAGATGCTTAATGGTTGCACATATGGTAGTCTTAATAGCTTGTGTTCAACATGACTGTGAGAAGTAAATAAACTCCAAGCAATTTCACATAATTTAATTCCTGAAAGAAACTTTGACCTTGATATTCCTTGTTATGTATATAAATAAAAATAAATTAAGATGTTTTGTGCTGAGCTGACAAGGGGTTCTAGAATAACAATGAAGCTCTACATTGAATCAAGGTGTTCCATAAACCTTTAATTTCCCTGAAAAATAGTAATTTATTTCATGGTAATCTCCTTTCTGCTGAACAAGTGGTTGCATTTTCTCAGTGGGAAAGTAAACCAGCTGGAGACTTAATGTAAGGAGTAACTCAGCACTGCAAAATACTGTGTATATAAAAAGATTTGCAGTTTAATTCAGAGGTCAAAAGATATGCTTCCTAATGATATTGGAGAAATAGCTTGGACTGATGCCCCTTTCTTAATTCTGAGCAGTAAAGAACAGAGAAATTAAAATGTCAGCATAGTGAATTGAAAACTGTTTTATGATAAGACACTTGAGCCAGCAATCAACTTTCCAAATACCACAAGTGATAGTAGATTTACAGTTCTTGATGGGAAGACTAGTGCTAATTTCAGTATTCAACATGTCGGTGAGGCACTGCTAGAATTCAGTGCTCAATTTTATATCAGACTGGTATTTAAAAACTAAAAGAATCCTAAATTAGGATAGATAAGGCACAGTGATTCAGACAGCAAAAGCTATTCTGGTTGGAAAGAATTGGGTTTACGTGTTACAGGCACTGATATCTATAGTGTTACTTAGTAAAATGCTGTAAATAAATTCACAACAGCTTAAACAACTGACAGAAAAGTATTCTATTTGAGATGGAAGGAAATAGATAACTATGAATTAAAAAACAATAACTTCTTCCATGGCATAAGATGATGATGAAAAGATGGTATTTTACTAATCCTGCTCTGAGCCTACATATTCCAAAGATATGTATGCTGAGCAGATTCCTTTGTTTACCTCTGAGTTCAATAAGCTTTTTACTTAATAGGAGTTGATTTGGAATGCAAGTATATTTGGTGTATAAAATCCAAGAGTGATGGCTCAGTCAATATTTTCATTGGCTATAAAAATTAGCAGCTGATTCATAGCTTTATCTTCTACTTCTCAGGATAAACTTGTTCTCTGAGGATGCCTGAATGTGCAGATAGTGGGATAAAAATACTGTTGTTGACTGACAAATTTTTGTATTTCCATGCTTTCTTAAGTCCTACATTGTACTAAACTCAAGCAGTTGAAGTTCCCATACTCTTTAACCACTACAACCACTCATCTTAAGAATGGCTTTATCAATTCAAATGCAAATAATGAAAGGACACAGTGCATTTTTCCTCTGCAAATTTGGTTGTTCCTTTAGAACTTCTCTGTCCTGGTTCTCTCAGCAGATTATAGCATCTAAGTGCACATAATCCTGAGTCAAAAGTTTCTAGTCTTACTGGTATCCATCTTCAATTTCTATTTACTTTAAAAAGCTATGGTTTTCCTGTCACACTGGATTATTTTGGGCTCATGGACTTCAGCAATAATGCTTCAACACTTCTGCACATAAAAAAGCTACACTATGAAGGCCAGATTTTAGGAACTTCCACTTCATCACATTTCATTTAATATACTTTCAAGTGTTTTCCCTAAGTAGACTAATGTTTTAAAGAGAAAAGTCTCCAGTCTCACAGCTTGCAGTACTAATGAGTATTCATGCAACCACATCAATACACAGAGGTGATGTGATGCATTCCTATTGGGATTCAGAGGGCAAATTTGTGGATGGCGAGAGGAGCAGCTACAGAAACAGCTATGTAAAGTGAAAACATGAAAGTAAGAAATGGAACAACATTTAATCTCTGATACTCCAACCATAGCCTGCCAAATCTTCTTTCCTTAGGATAAAGGGCAGCTTCCTAGTAGATTCACCATCCTATTATCAAAGCACCATTCATTCCATCTCAGTCCCACAACTGTCTTGAGCTGTCTAGAATAAAATGTGTCCATCACAAGCATTATGTGTTTACACTATTTAGGATTAGTTAATACCAGAAGGAATGTTTGGCATTCATATAAACAAAAATATCTCTTCTACAACCTGGAGCTCTTGTAGGAATATTCTTATCTCCAAACCTCCATGTATAATTTCTGTTATTTTTCTCTTATTTTTGCAAATGGTATTAGACATGTTTTTCCTAAGGATAGAATTTCCAAAGGATAGATTCACAAATCAGTTGTTTATTAGCAAATCTATTTAACAGAAGTGTTCCTTTCCAAGGCAGAAGGATATTTGGGTATGAGGAGCTTGGAAGAGGGTCTGGCTGTTTGCTGTCTGTTTATATTACAAGTGGATATATCAAGAGCCAACTTAACATAATACAAACCAAGACCAGAAAAAAGACATGTATTTTAAGAGTAAGAATAAATACTATCTGAATTCTTTTTCTTATAGAGTATGTGTACCCTCAACTCCATGCAGAATATAAGTCAAGATAATTTATTATTTTTCTAAAACAGTGTTAACTGTTCCAGACAATGGGTTGTACATAACAACCCCAGTATTCTCCAGTATTCACTAACACAGAATTAATGTTCTTAGTGACCTCCTGTAACCATAAAATCTACGGGTGAATGTAGAAAATTACATTTCTTGAGAAATTACATTCACTTTTCTCTTTGATATGGAACTGATTTTCACAAAAGCATGGTGCTCCTCACCTGAGACTTTCAGTTCAGTACTTTTTATGTACTTTGGAAGACCATGACCAGTGCAGAAAGAGTTGGAGGGCCACCTTTCATCTGTTGTGACTGTGGACTTGCAGGCTTTTTGCTATCACCTGACACCAGCTGAGAGGCAGCTCCTATTTTTTCTTTCCTAACATGTGAATTTTTCTGTTGGGAAATTAGTCAATTTGCTGGCAGAGTAAAAGAGAGTAGCATGCTCCTAGCATTAGTAAAGGAAACATAAATAATTTCTGCTGATGACAATGTTTGTATCGACTCTACCACAATTAGGAATGAATAAAATTCCTTAGGTATTACTCTCTGGAAACTGCTAGCAATTGCTGACTTTAACAGCAATCCCAGCACTTGCAATTAGGTCAGCTATTTGCAGTGTGCCCCCAGGGAATTTGGCCAGTCAGGTGTTCCAGTGTCTATCTATCACTGCTACCTACTCCAAAAAACCCCACAAGTATATCTGTGCTATATGCTGCTGTATCATTTTTTCTCTACCTCAGTCATCTATTCTGCTTTTCATCAGGGTGCTTTTCTGCCTAGCTGATGCTAATGTAGCCTTTGGCCTCAGCTGATCACTATTTGTGTGGAACAACCATGATGTCAAAGGAAGAAGGCATCTTAGTCATGTTTGACACTGCAGACATGTTCCAGTGTTAGAGGTGTGAATATCACCCCAAATCTGCAGGGTGCCCACTAGATTTCTTCAATAAATATATTCCTATAGAATACACTTGTAAAAATATGGTGTTCCTGTGAGGAAATATTCATCTGTGGTGAACACAATAGCTAAAGTGTATTTTCTATTAATTAGTATTTTTTTCATTGGATGTCTATTTTCTATGGAAATATAATGTTGCTTTTTTCCCTAGGGAAAATGTTGGCTCAGTTTAGTAGGTGACTACCATTCTCTGACATTTAAATGAAGTGACACAGCCTTCTAGGATTGTGTTTCAAATCTATGCTGAGCAAGACAGACCTTTTAGGACCTTCTTATTCTCCATTTTCAAAGGTTTGGGTTTTGGTCTTTATCAGGCTCCTAATCTCTTTTTATGAACCCATTAGATGTACACTTTGGATTTTAAATCTTTGTAGTGGGGTGATTTTCTGCTTAAGAAATACAGAACTTTTAAGGGATAATGAAGGGATAAATGAAGCATTTCTTCAGTATTAATCACTTTATGCCCTCAGAATATTTTATCTGCATGTTTTGTTATTTACTTCTTTTACATTTTATCCTCCTTTTTTCCTGTCTTTAATGTAAAATAATCTCATTTATCAGTTTACTTTCTTCAGATATTTGTTTTTTATGATGAGTTATATATATACTTTTAAACAGTGTCATGATGGAATTGAGATATAAAGTTAGGAGTCAGAGACCAATTCTATTAAAATTCAGGAATCTTTGAATCTGATTTTTTATTTCAGAGTCTTCTCTATTTTCAGCCAAATAATTTTTTATTTTTATTTTCAAATATGACCTTATTCAAACATTTGTGAAAAGCAAGAAGAACATTGATTGGGCTCTCATTATTAAATGGTAGATTTGACAGAACACTGAAAGGAACAAATATAAATAATCAAACAACAAATGTAAAATTGTCTTTTGGGCCTTCAAGAGATCCATTCACTTCTTTTTAATTTTCTCAAGCTGTGTCTTCTTTTTGGGAAAGCATCTTGGAAAGATTCAGTTGGAAGCATTAAAAATGCTGGCAGTGTTAAAACTGTGGATGGACAATGGTTAAACTAGTTGTCTTCTTTACTCATCACCTTCTAACTACAATAAGAAGTGCTTTGGGTGAGACAGACGTGCCATTAAGAAGGCTAAAAGATGTGAAAAGAAATACCTATTAAATTTCTGAGTAGCTTTTCTACAGACTGTAACTGAGGGTCATTTTATTTGCTCACAGACTAACACACAATCAATATTAATCATAAAAAAAATAACATTCTTCTAGTAAGATCAGTATAGAGCAACTGAAGCAACATAAATACATTTTTCAGTATAGTAAATTTATATATGACATGAGAATTTTAAAAAATAGATTTAAAAAATTTGTATGATCAAAAAGCTAGAGGCTAGACTTTACTTTGTTTCGTCTCTCTAAAAAGTTAGGTACAGCATACTGTGTAGTTATCCTAGAGAATAAATCATAATAATAAATAAATAAATAAATAAATAAATAATTGATAAACTCTGACTGATGTTTTTTCAATTAGACTACATTCAGAAAGGAGAAGTCCAGTTTGGTTTTTAGTGATAATTCTGCAAAAAGTACCAAGAATCTCAGTGTTTTACAACATGGCATTATCAGTTGTTTAATCAACATGATCTGCCAGAACATGCTATCATAAAAGCCATTCTAAAATAAAATAAAATGAAACATCCTTCACTATGCACTGTTAAGCTCTATAATCTGATCATTTTCATCAGTTATGCACTGCATAGCAATGATAATCCACTTTGTTAGGTAACAACCAGGATTTGGTGGGAGGTGAAAAAAAGGAAGACTCTCATTTCTCAAGTTAATTTACTTTATTACTATTAAACGAATGCTGATTAAACAGTTAACAAATGTAAGACAATTGAAAATTTATCACATTTGAGCTTGATTCATCCCACTGAGAGGAATTTCCTTATCACAGGATTTTAGGAGACTGTTTTTGTCACACACAAGTGTTGAGAATGTAGTGGAGATATATCAAAGTTTATATTGATCTGGACTACAAAGTTGTAGGAATGAATTGAGTTGCCTTTGTGTGTAGACTATGCCCATTCAGCACAACTGTGATCTGTCTGGGTAGAATGCAGTACTGATTCAAGAGATCTGGGCTGTCCACACATCCTACAAAAAGCACTCAATGCAACTGCCAGAAATACCACCTTGGACTTTATATCTCAGGCTCTAAATTGTTCAGAACATTCAGCCAAACCATTCTAAATCAGATTTTTATGTCAGTGCTTTTATAGATTACTTCCATATTGCACTCACAGCAAAACTGACACAGAGCTGCAGATCCAAAATCTTTAGGTGGGATGAAACATGTAAATTACTGAATATAAATGTGAATAAATGGCTTATAATCTGACATTATCCATCTGACCAGAAAAGAATACTCATGAAATAAGACTCTACTAAATCAAAGTATAATTATACAAATTTTACTTTTACAAAAGTCATTATATAAAAGCCAGCACTTGTCATACAATTTTAGAAATGATATTGTGTTTATCTACCACTCCAGAAAACAACTACTTGTTTGGTTTATAGAATATCTTGAAAGCATTTCAATAATCAAAGATGGCACCATCTCCTCATCATTAGTGATTTTTATTAATTTGCTTTCTTAAAGTGTTAATTCTAGTTTAATTTTTCAGATGCATAGAACTGGATCTTACTTTTTTTTCCCTTAATTTAATGAAAACAACAAAAAACTGTGACTAGTATTACTTAGTAGAAAATATTTTTATGCAGTTTTCACTTTTCTTTCAGAATAGCTTTTTTATTTTTCCACAGTGTTTAAGAGAAAGTTCCAAGAAGACTGTAGTTTTAGTTCTTGCACAATGTGTCTTGACTGATTAAATTGTGGGTTGTTGTACTTATCTATTTTATCAGACTAAGGGACCCCTCAAGGCATAAATATAATAGTGCAGGTCTGACTATTCTGGATTGTGGATTCATAAGACAGTGTCCATCTTGTATCCTTACTTTGACAGAGCCTCTTCACTCATTTCTGTCAGCCCAGAGACTAATTCAACACTGGAATTTTATCCTCTACATATTACAGAGGGATATATAGATCCTTTAGGGTCTAACCCTGCAAGATATTCCACTCACATTTAAATCTTTGGAGAACATTGCTGGTTAGTGTGTGGAAAGTTTGGACTCCTCAGCTGCCCAAGTCCGTATTTGTAGTAGAGTTGGTCAGAAATTGGAATACTTACACTGAAACATCGTGGTCTTGGAAAACTACAACTTTTGACAGCAAAATGGGCAATAGTTTTCTGTAATTCTAATGTATATCTTCCATCCAAAATATTATCATTATTCTTTTCAGGAAGAATGTACATTTAACAGGGACAGCAGTTAAAGGTGCAATATTCCTTTTTACACAAAAAAATGTTGAATTTGTTATGCCTGCAATTACTCTTACCTATTTATTGTTTTGGTGTTGATATGTTTTCTGTTACATTTACTCTTCTGGTATCTTGTTTCTAGAGAAATATATCCTACCAGTACATTTCTTACTACGCAAAATTTTTTGTCCAGATAGACACTGGAAAACAAAGACTATTAATGCAGTCTGGCTATTCTGAGGTGTGGTGACTGCTGTAGTTCTTCACTGACAATATGGAAATTGTACCAATTTACAGGATGACTAATATGTACCCAACTAAAAAGTATGAACATATTTTACTTTACACCATGAAGAAGGTATAAAGACTATAAATAGTAAGATAATTCTATTAGATATTACAAAATATTATGGTTATTGTACAAGTTCCTGCTGAAGCTCCATCTGGAATATCATCTATAAAGCCAATCACCTATATTCAAGAAAGATCAATTTGTACCAGCACAGCTGCTGAGGAATATTGAAATGCTGAAGGGAGAGCTAAGCATGTTTAGTCTAGCAAAACATAGGGCTTAAAAAGGCATTGCATTGTTCTCAGCAAGTACATACAAAATACAAATATAAGGAGAGAAAATTCACATTTAAAACATAATAAATTTGATAGAACAAATATATTTTAACAAGAGAAGAGTAATATGTGACTGATAAAATTGCAAAATTCTCTAGGCAGAAGCCCTCAGCTTATTCATAAACAAACTCAGAGCTCTAGTAGCTGCCATTCAGGTGTGCTGGCTAGACTACTATACAATTTTCAATTTTACCACATAAACGGAATATCACTCAAATTTGGGTAGTGTAAAATCAAAATCCTGTACTTCAGATGTAACATCTTTTGCTTCTTCATGTCTGTCAGAAAGAAAACCATTAAACAGAACCAGAATACTGTTAGCTTCTTGATGTGGACTTCATCAAATGATTTAGTTTAGGGATGTAAGAACATTTTCTATAAAATATTTTGGGACTTCCTCACCAACAATATCCTCTTGCGGGACCTTCTGTGAACAAAAACAAAGCCTGGTTGCTGTTTCTCTCTTCCAGAGACTCATGGAAGAGGGAGTGTGGAAGGGATTGGAAGTAGGACTGGCCACTCAGTCCCTAGTGCAACACATGCCATTTGGCAAAACTTGCTCTTGCCCCTGGGCTGCTGCAGTCTGGACCAGAGCAGGGAGTGAGGGTGCCACAACAGAGATTCTGACAACTCCACTTTTTTTTCTGGCTATGCTCAGTGTATTCAGCTGAGCAGACACAACTATTGCACTCCTACTTACCCCAGTCAATACATTTGGCTGAGTCAAAACTGAAACATATTTCAGTAGTTCACTCTTTCCTAAAGTAGCAAAGCTGTAATAATTATGAATATCATTGATGGAAAATTTTATTCACTCACTTAAGCTGTAGAGTTCATACAGCATTCATTCCAATAATCTTGTCATTCTGCCCCTATAAATAGTATTCATTACACCTCCCCGGGTTTCACACAAGGACTGTCTGAAAAACACATGAACAATATAATTTAATTGCAGAAAAATAAAAAATATGAGGGATGATAAATGTATTTTATGATCTTTAAAATGAAGCCAGACAACATTAATATCATTTCTGCTTTTTCAAGTCTTGGGGAATGTCTTGAGTTTCAGAAAAATTCCCAGACTCTTTTGATGGAAACTGATTCTTATTCCATATTCATGGGGATTTGCATTCTGGTGCTGTGAATGATATATCAGTTTACAATCACCACATAAGGTGCTAAGATCAACTTTCTCCAGGTCCTGTCATACAAAATTATATTAGAACAGACAGAAATTATTAATTTAATGACATATTAAAATTCAGCATAAGTACAGAATGTATTGAAATTAGTAGGTATGTTTGAAACCAAAAGGAATTAAAACCATAAAATGTTATCTGCAGATGATACTCAGATGTAACATCTTTTGCTTCAATGCACCATATTTTATGTAGCAATATTGAATTTTTACTTACAGTAATTTGCAATTTCACTATCAATAGAAACCTTTACAAAAATAGTTTCTGCCAAACATTAGAATTCCAAAAATCAAAAGAGTGCCTGGTTAGGACTGTAAAATAAAGGTCATATTGATGCTTTCTTGCATTCCAGAAGTTTATATATTTTTTGTCTTCCTGTTTTTTTAAATTTTTTTCTTTTTTTTTTTTTTAATCTAAAGAATGCACTGAATTCATTTGTTAACAAAATTAGAGCTGCAATAGAGAGAACTAAACATCATGGGCTATCTGTATTATAACTGGTTTAGAAATAGTTTTGGCTTATATCAGAAAAGACAATTTGGTGCAGAAATATATTCATTTTTAGATGGTAGACTAATGTTAACATACTGATAACATTATTTACATAAAAATTATTTCTCATACATTTTGACTACTTCTACTTTAATTGTATTATTACTATTTCAGAGATAATGGCAAACAGAGTTTTAAAATACATTTAATATGTTACTCTTTTTTTTTCCCTGTAGCAAGGCTACTTCTTTTAGATGACCTGATTACCTTAGTTCAGGTATCATATGTCACAGTATATATAAGGGTAAATAAAAATCTCTCATGATGGCCTACTAGCTTAATTTAGCACTTGGAACATTGTGTTTCTGACCTGCTGAAATTTAAAAAATACGTCTTGGTAATGATAACTTTTTGTAGATGTTAAAATTGTAACTATGTGGTAATTTTTAGCTGTGAATGCTAGAGTAAAGATGGCAGGTATGTTCCAAGTAACAAACAATTCTAGATTTTCTTTCTTTTTTTTCCAGTTCCTTTTTCAGGAACAAGGCAAAGGTGTTGTTCCAGCACTGAAAGAAGATGAAGTATCTCTACTATTATTGCTTAGCTGTTATTGCCTGGTTGGATGACAAAAAACAGCAGAGAAATGTCATGGTGAGGACTCCTAGCATGGTCAGGGTTTTCTAATCTGTAATTAATTTCTTTTTCCTTTCTTTACTGGAGGTCACCTGAGGTCATGAAATGAACACAACAATTTTTACTGCTTGGAAAAGGAGATATGTGAATGACTTGCATAACACACAGAATTACTGCTGACATCCAATGGTAATTTTTGTTGCCATTGCTGTTTCTTTTGCTAAATAAAGTTGATCTTCTCTTTTGCATATATTGTGCCTGAGTCAACCCAGGCTGTCTTTGACTGTACTGTGCAAGTCTATATTTACAGCAGACAGAAACCCATGTGTTGATCATTTACTTTTATTATCTCATTTTTGTTATGGTGTAAGTATATTACCTTTTTTCTCTGTGGATAAGCACTTCACTCAAGAGCTTTCTGAAGCTGTGCTGCAACAGCTTAATTCTGCTTATAACCTAGTTTGAGGCTTTAAAATCTACTTGTAAATTGATTTTCACACAGTCAGCTGAAGATATTTCTCTGATGCCTTCTTCTTCGAAGTCATGACAAGCACACTTGTGTTTCATACTAATCATTGCTTGTGATAAGAGTTACAATCTCTGTAGAAAGGAAAATTTCACTTACCTTGTTCATGGGATCTGGATACACATCAGTCCTACTTAGCTGTTAATTTAAAGAGCAAAACATTTTATCACCTCTTCAAAATGAAGAGGTATTCAGTTGGAATAGATATCAATATATTCTAAGGTCTGGAATACCACTTCACATGAATACACATTTGAATATTTGATTATATGCTAAATATACTAACCACTAAGAACTGTGTGGAAAATATGATTTTCATCCTAAAATTAATCCTGTGTAAATGTATACACTAAGGGAATTAATTACCAATAGAAAAATTATTCCTATTTCTAGAGTTACAGAAAAGGCTATGATTTTTCTATGTAAAATCTAACTTTATAATACCTAATACATGCTTAACTATCAAAACACTATATATGTAGCATCAGAGAAAGGGAATTTCTGCATTAACTCTATGTAAGCTTTGATTCATTTATGTCCACTGAGGACTGTTCACCCTTCCAAGCAAAGTTAAAGATTCCTCTACACTGTCAGGACTGAGTAGTCTCTCTTCCTTGCCTCTACCCTGGAACTTGGATCTCTTTCCTTTTGCTGCATAAAAGTTAAAATGAAAAACAATTTCACCTATGCAAAAGGCATTTGCTAGCATTTGCATCTTCCTTCCTTAACACATAACCTGCCTGTTGGTGTCTGTGAAAATTTTGTGTCAAAGCGTTAAAATGGACCCTTCCATCAGCTATTAACACTGTACTATAAAACTATTATATATGTACTATTATATATATTACATATGTACTATTATAACTGCAAGTGTGAATGTGGCCATGGGTAGAAAGACTTCTTCAGACACTGTTCTTGTTTATACTGCAAATACTCTGGAATCACAGCAGTGAAACAAATTGAATTATGTTGATCTCTCCTTTTGTACTATGTTCAGGATAATGGTGACATTAGTCCCCTTCCCAGATTCTTTGAAAACACTGAAAGTCTGTTCATAGTCAGCTTGAACAAATATTTCCTGGCACCTGATAAACAAGGTTCATAACTTTTGGGAGAAATAGGCCCTAACTAACACAGTATCGATCTGAGGGTGATGGAGAAGAATATCACTTTGGGCCAAAACTAAGAATCTTGAGGGAAATCATTATAACACAAGTTAAACAAAAGTACTTTTTGATTCCAAATGGAGCAGAATAGCAAATAGAAGAAAGTAATAAGGAAATTCAAGAATGCAATTAATTAAGAACAGCATCAGCTCAAAATGGAAGTTAACAAGATAGTAAGCTATCTTTCCAACTCAGAGGATATTAAGACAGAAATAAATACATGTCATAATCAAGATTTAGACATCTATATAGATGCATGATTGTAGTGGTTGCCCCAGTTTACTTATTTTGAAGATGTCAAGGCTGCTTCTCATCAAGTGAGTTGGAATACTGTGAATTTGTTGGGGTTGTATTTTCCCCTACCATTAGCTGTTCTTTAGATTAATGAATATCTTTGGTGTTGGCACATTATTTTCTTCTCATCTTAACAACATTTTGCTGTTGTTGATACAAAAATGTACATGCTTTGAATACGTATGAATGCATGGTACCTAGGACAATGGCTACTTAACTGGGACACTTGGGGACTAGTAATATAAAATAGAGGAGGAAATAGACTTATCCACAAACAAAGTAATCCCTGAAGTGTAGATCCATCAAACTGCAGAATTTAAACTAAAAAGACTCCCAAGTCACATGCCAGTTTTCAAGATGGACAAGTCATTTTTAGGCACCAGTCTTAGTTTTATCAATGTTTTAAAGGCATGGAATTAAACACAGAACTCAGATTCAGAGCAGACTTTTTTCCTGGGGTACAGTAACTATATGCAGATAGGCACATAACACAAAATTCTGGTTTTAGTCTGGATTTACTTACTGAAGTTATTCCAAGGCATATAAAAAACCCTCTTATTTTTAATAAATAGTTCCAGTCAGTTCCTAATGTTGTTAGTAAACTCATTAATATCAGCTGTCTCCTGCACTCTCTTCCACTTTCAAAATTAATTAAGCTAGCAGCACATTAACTGGAAGGAAGAGGCCATAGTTTTTTTATACAGAAAACAATAAGAGCATAAATCAAGAGGAGCAATCCTCATGTTTTGGAATTGACCTTATGGAGGGATACTTTGCCAAGTGACAACAGCATCTGCTCAAATGGAAAAAACAAACATAAGAAGTGAAAGGAACACATCCACTTCTCTCTCAAATATTGTGGAAATATTGCTCATTGCTTGCAATCACCTGCCACATCAAGAATCCTCTTTGGTGCCCATTATTTCATCCATTGTACCATTAACAGTCAGTTTTCTTTTGCCTTGTAATTTTTCACCCACCATCAAACTTGGAATTTTTATTTGAATATAAAGATACGTAGTATTATTATGATAACTGATATGGTCTTTCCCATTTTTTCTGCTAATATTTTTAAAGTAAAGTTAGCCTTCTGGACCATATACTCTTTCATAAATAAGTATATTTATATATTTATATATGAACATTACCACTGACAATTAGCTTAAAACAGCTACAGAAGATTGATACACTAGATAGTTGCAGAAGCTTGGAAAAGGACCGGCTTCTTTCTGCAGCTGTTAAAACAGCTGGCAGCATGTATCAGAAAGAATTGTTTGTGAAAACTGACATTTCATTGGATTTTTGTTCACACATCACTGATTAAAAGGTGACACACCTTCCCCTGTGAGTGAGCCACTGGCAGAGCCACAGCTGCAGAAGCTGCAGGCAGTGTTTTTTGGCCCTGCAGGCTGGCAGCAGGAAACATCAGTGTGGTGCCTAGGTGTCGTGCTGAGGAAACTGCCTTGGGCACACAGCTGGAGAAAGCTTTCCCTTGCATGCAAGGACCCCAGGCTGCTGCAGGACTCCAGCTCTTAGCCCATCCTGCTTGGCTATCAGGCTCTGAACCCCAGCCCTGCTGAGGCAGCATCTCACAGGAGGGAAGGAATGGGGCAGCCCAGCAGTCTCAGCATAACCTGAAGGGTGTTGGGACCTGAGTTTTCACCAGCCCTTCCTCCTGGAGCCAAGGACCAGGATTCCATTACCCATCTCCAAGGGTCCCTGTTGGCTTTTCAGACTTAATTCCACAGGCAACTTACATCTTGTCTCCCCCATTATCCCACAGAAGGAACAAGATTTCTGATTTGTAATTAAAACACTTTGGATGATGTGTCAGACAGATGCTTACCAACCCTTGGGTGGACTGACTTTGATCACAGGTTCTGAATATACTGCTGATTGATATTTAAAGTAATAATTCAAGAGACCCCTTTCCCCAGAAGCTTACATGCCTTTGTAGACCTGTGAGAACTGATTATGTTCAATCTGTATCCCTGTGATCTGTCTTTTGTGACTTAGTTTAAGTGAGGAGTTAGACACCCTTTCTCCTCTTTCCCATGACACAGCCCTTCCTTTCTCTTCCTCTTGGCCCCATGTCACCTGCCCCATATAAAAGCACTTGGATTTCTGCTCAGGGCTAAGCTGCTCTTCAGTTTCTCCATTTCTGAAAGCACTGGTGATATCCACAGAATACACTGGAATAAAATACCAAGCAGATGTGACAATTTGGACTCTTCATTAGCAGAAAGTATTTGGGGAAATTATTGTTACGAAGCTATAAGATTTCTTTCAGGACCCCTTCTTTGCTGGATGTCACTGAGAGCACCCAATGTGTGACCTTCAACTGAATATTGTGCAGTAATACTGCTCAGACAAAGGCCTGAGTTACACTGGGTACAAATTTGAATTAATGCAGGGGGCTTAAAGTTTCCTTCCCTTAAAGGTCTTCCTGCTGGAAGACTGTGGCAAAAGTTGATTGAAGAAACTAACAGAGCTTTTGCCAAACACAGCATGTTCTGTTGTTTCCTCAAAGGTATCAAACACTCAGGATAAAGAGGGCTGAATGCTGATGCACCTGTATTATTTAGATCTTCTAATGTTGCTTAGCCAGCTTCCACTCTGACAGAGTCATCCCAAAGCACATATCACTTCACTCTTCTAGCAGCTTTTCAGCCCACCACGTTCCCTCTCTTCAGGAAAAGTAAAGGTGTTTGAACTGTGCATGGTTCCTTGTGTGTTCTTTAATATACCCTTGAGACTAATAAAGCTGGGATGCAGCAGATAATAAGCACTTTCTTGTTCCCTTACGATGACACATTATCTTGCCACTGCTTTTAATGGATCTAATTGTGCAGCCTGCCACCTCCAAAAAGCTACCAGGACTTTAAAGATCAGAATCCTGCTTTTACCTGAGCAAAAACAAACAGTGTTAAAAACATCTTTTAAAACAGAGCAACTTTTGGGTAGTTGAGACAGAGTGAAAGGCATCCCAAACATGCACCCTAAAGGGCAGCCTCTTCTAGGTTTGCCCTCAGCCTGGAGGCCCTTCAGGGACTTCCTGTGCTGTGACCATCCAGTCCACTTGCAGACCCACACCATGTTATCTACTCCCAGGAGCATCACTCTTTTCCCCCATCATGTCCTGGAGCTGCCTTTGTGCCACCCTTTACTTGTCTCATCATTTCTGTGTTTACAACTCCCACTCTCCTCTGTGAGACACATCCTGCCCTGGGGAAGCTTCTCTTCCCAGCAAATTCAGCCAGCACCAGCAGTGTGCCAGGGCAGGGAATGGCACAAATTACAAAAAATTCCCTTTTTATTCAGGAAATTTTATTCATTTTATTTTATATCCAAAATCCAGGATTTCTTACTTAAAGGTATCAGGTGCAGCAAACAGAAAAAGCAAATGACACGTATTGTGGTCCTAAAAATTATAAAAAAAATCTGTTTATGTAAATATATATGTATATACACATATATTTCGGGCATATGCAAAATGAGATATATTGATATACATACAACTTCTAAAGCAAAAGAAAATAACTTTAGATAGGATTACATATTTTTGTGATAGGAAACAATAGGTTTATTTCTAGGTTGAAAATATTTGTAGGGAAAAAAATTACAAAGACCCAGATTAAAGACCATTCATTGAACTGAAGGATGCATATGGTGATGCTGATGACAGCCTTTTTTGTCATGTATTTCAGACCCTGTGTTCTGTATATCCATCCACGTGCACCACATGGGTGCCTGACCCAAATTCAGTTTTCCCCTGACTTAGTAGATTTTCTGTACCTCCAGACTATGCTAAGTATCTTATACTACAAAACTCTGGGGTAAGCTAGTTTCAGTTTCACCTGGTGGTGCTTTTCTACTTAAATATTCAATGGTTGACAGAGACAACAGCACATCAACTTAATTGTGGGGCATATTTAATTGAAATTCTTGTTCTGAATAAGATTTTCATGCCTCATATGCAAATATCTGTCTGAAAGATATTGAAAAGGCAGCATTTGTTCAGAATCTGCAATTAATACAGGCCACTGGGCTAAAGAGACAAAGTCTGTCATACCTGAGGGAATGAATTAAATACTGTTAAAGCCATCAGCTTCCAGAATTGGTCATCTTGATACATATCCAATATTTACAGGGTCACAGTCAAGGGGAGACACTGAGTGTAACCACCCCAATATACATCATAGTGTTGTAAGAATGAGTCCTTGTTACAATATGGGATTAATACTGTTCAAGCAAGGGATAAATTGATTTTGTGCCTCCATCAACCAAGATGAATGCCCTAACCAGGCAGGAAGAGAAAGAAACAGCATCTGTATCACTTTCTTCCGAGCATTATTAATCTACTCTTTCCTACTTTTTTTTTTTTTTTTTTTTTTTCCCAGTAAAGGAACCTATCAAATGATTTTAAGTGAAGTAGACTTTTTTAAATAATTATTTTATCAAGAACGAAAACATTTCCTGTGTTACACCAAAGCTCCTACACTGAATATAGGCAGTTAACTGGGTTCTCCCTGAAAAGTTTTCCCACCCATTATGAAATTTTATAAAATAAGACACTTAAGGCTCACTTGTATCAGCTTGTTACCCTGTCTTTCAATCTTAACAGTCTTCATAAACTCCTTTTAACTATTCAGCCAGCCTACAGCAATACACCATTGTAACACAGTAAATCACACAGGACTCACAAAGTTAAAACAGTCTTCCAGATAATCTCAGCCATAAAATAATAAAGCTACTTCATTAAGAAATAATCCATTCATTTAAAGATTAGGTATTAATGCACTAAATGGTTTTGCATAGAATTCATATTACAGTGAAACATTTTAATTTCTTGCTTTGTAATATTAAGTAATAATGAAATGAGAACAAAATACCATATTAAAACTTCCAGTTTGAAGTTCTGATTTAGTTGCAATGAGACATCTAGCAAACTTCTCAAAAGTTTAATTTAATTACTTAAGTCATGAAAGAGATGACTTAAGTTTCAAGTGACATCTATCACCATTACACATATGCATTGACTCCCACTCACCACTAAGATCAGCACATTGTGAGTGATAACTCCTCATTGAGACACACCAGTAAGAGACATTTGAGGACGAATATTTATGAGCAGACAAAGCTTCATTTAAATGAATGAAACACAATATTTACAGCAGCAAAACTTCTGACCTTCATATTTCAACTTCTTCCATTTTTTGTGTTCTAATGAAAATGAGTGTTTAAAACATGTCTTGTTTTGTAAATAGATGCTGTTTTGTTTGTATACAGATTCTTGTAAAATATGTTTTTCCAACTAAAAAAATACTGAACCAGATTTAGTCAACCAGTCAACCAAAATTTTTTAGCTCCACTTAAGGAAAAGATCTTTGATCCCAAACAGAAGATTAGAACATTATATAATGGACAGGGAGCTTTAAGTATGCAATTCAGTTGTCACTAACAATAGCTTTTACTGTGGAAAAAACAGTAATAATAGTAAATTTCATTTAGGAAGTGCTGCTCTCAGAGTACCAGTTGAGTTATGCATCCCAAGCAAGTAAAGCAACACAGGAAATAGATATTTTAAATTCTGCTTTAAAAAGCCAAATCCACAACAGCTTTCCAAATATAAATAGGAATTTAATTTCATTGTAAAACAGACAGTAAAAGCTCAGACACTCACAGTCTTCAAAGTATTTTTAGGACAAAATCATGAATTGGGATATTCTGACCTAAAAATTATACTAATTGGAAAGAGAATAAAGAAAATTTGAAGAACGAGAACCTACTACTGAAAAAAAAGTAAAAGTTAAGAATTCATAATAATAATATAATATAATTAAAAGAAGAAAACCATTACTGTGATCCTGGTTTTTTTCATGCATTTTTCTCATATCTATAATTCTGAAAAAAAAATCTCTCTCGGCAAAGCAGTTGACCAGATCATAAATATATATGTATATTTATGTGTGTCACTAGTGGGGTTCTGCAGGGCTGTCTTAGGCCTGTGGTCTTCAACATCTTCATAAATGACTTGATGCAGGACTGGAAGGGATACAGACCATTTGCAGACAACACAAAACTGGGAGGAGCTTGACTCCTTTAGGGGCAGAGAGGCCCTTTGATAAATAAGAAGGTTGGGCAGTCACCAACCATATGAAGCTCAGCAAGGGAAACTGAGGGCACTTGGTTTGTTCAGCCTGGAGGAGACTGAGGGGACACCTCAGTGCAGCCTTCAGCTTCCTCATGAGTGGAAGAGGAGGGGCAGGCACTGATCTCCTCTGTGGTGACAGTGACAGGATCCAAGGGAATGGCCTGAACTTGTATCATGGGAGGTTTAGGCTGGATATCACAGAAGGTTTCTTCACCCAGAGGGTGTTTGGAAACTGGAACAGACTCTCCAGGAAAGTTGTCACAGCATCAATCCTCAGAGAGTTCAAGTGTTTGGACATCAGGATCATGCTGTCACTCTTGGGGATGGTCCTGTGCAGGGTCTGGAGCTGGGCTCAGTGATCCATGTGGGTCCCTTCCAACTCAGCATATTCTGTGTTTTTGATATCTCATATCTCAGGGAAAATGGAATTTAAAAAAATAAAGTTTGACTTGTGATTCTGAAGGTATGTTGCTCTGGCCCTTGAGAGCAATCACATACTAAGAAAAAAAGTGTTTTCTTTCCTATGATGCGAAGAGAATATGGACTTCTTCTGCTGCACCTGTATTCAGATTTCTACCCTGAAAGAACCAGATTTGTTGTGCCATGACCAAATCCTAATAATTAACCAGGTTGTGTGTCCTAATCTGTAACGTTTTAGCTCTATCTGTACAAAGCAGCTATAATCACAAGGATTTTACATTATGTCATCACTTTGTCTTAATAATTTTATCTGGACAAATTGATACTTATTTCTAAGTGACAAGTTCTATCAGAAAAATACTATTTATTAATCACTGTAAAAAATTTATAATGCTGATATGTTGCAGATGAAGAGATCCAGTATTCTGTTTATTTAGTCTGTATAAAAGTTAAGGAATAAACAAATATCTTTTCAAACACATAACTGAGTACTGTATTTTTATTCTTTTTCTTAATGAGAATGTATATTACAAAGGTAAACGAGGCAGCAGAGAATGTATCATACCATCAAAGAGAAGACACACCAGTGGAAGCAGTTTTGCTTACTATGACAATTTAGATTAATTATATGTGTTCACAAAGACATATATATAATTATAGTGGAAGTATCTTGTGATTGAAATGGAAATTGACATATTCAAATATACATTGACATATTCAAGTAGATAATTTGTTATGTTAATGAAGCAGATTTATAAATGTTGTAATTGCACTGATCAAATGGCAAAAAATAAAGACTTCAGCCCACTCAGTGTCCAAAAACCCCCCAAACTAAAACACAGGTATTCTTCTTCAAGGTGTACATTCATTTACTAATGATAATCACAAAGAAGGACAAACTTCATCATTAATGAAACAAGGGAAAGAAATAGAGTGCTAAAGCCAAATGCCAAATGTAAGGCCAACATCAATTCACAAAAGCCCATATACATTAAACTATGTCACGTCTATGCTGCTTTAGAGAAGGCTACAGAATTTGGTAACAAACAAGGCAAAATTTCAGTCACAACTAGTTCAGGCTCCCAAACCTTCACTGTAATACCACATCCAGTTGCCAGTTTATCCTACTACAATAATTTCTTTACCTATCCCCATTTCTATATATTTCAAAAATATATCCAGTGTTCAACCATTATTGCTCAAAAATCTGTAAATGTGTCTTTCATTTTGTTTAATTTAAAGCTTCTGCAGGCAGTCCCAGCATTTATTGTCAATGTTCTAATTAAAATTACATTTTTCTACAGTCATCCTATACTTCTAAATGAGAAACAGTTTTACATACTCACTGCTGAAACCCATTGCTCATGACATTTCAAACATAAGGCTTGTGGTGTTTTTATGGCTGAGCTCAGGCAAAGAAGAGTGTGAGTGGTTAACAGAAAAGCTGCAGAGTGGCACCAGCTGGGTCATGAGTATAAAAGTTCTTGTTGTCCCTGTAAGTCTCCACTTTATTAAAGCACAATGAGAAAAGGTCTATCAATTTTCTTTGACTAAGATCCTGCTTGGCAGAGAGTAAGCCATGTTTTCTGTGGAGCCATACCAGGTGTTGCCATGTAGCCTCCATGATGAAACACAAGGAGTTCTTCCTGATGTTACTGCCTCCCATTTGGGACACTCCAGACATATTTAGCCAGGAGCACAGAGATCTGCAAATGGTGTATACACAACTTTAAAGTATAAAGAAGTTTTAGGGAGCCATTTGGCCAAGCATTGTCATGCTGATCTTTCCTGATGCAGCACACCTAGACCATACACCATAACACACAGGTGACTGGATGCTGCTGAGCTGCTGTCTCCCATCAACTAACAGCTCTGACCACTCAACTCAATGACCCTCAGCAAAACTAATTAGCTTCCCTGTTTCCCTTTTGGGCTTTAAATCATTCCTTGCTGTTGTTTTTTCCTCTTGCTTTATTAATGATCCTGTCTCAGCAATCCTATTTCTGTAACTTTTACTTTTCTCTGTCTCAACAGGCTGTCTTGTGGCTCTTAGTCCCCAGCATGAGTCAAGGTAACATGTTTAAGGCACGTGAGCTGTACTCTGAATCCTTCATATCCAGAAAAGTAAACCCCTGGAACAGGGAGAGCACATGGCAAGGATTTCAGGGAGAGGGTTTCATCAGGCATCCTTGGGAAGATCTGCAGGCACAAAGCTGGCACAGAAGCAGTAAGTTTTGTAAACCTCAGCAACAATGACCTTTATTCCTCACTGATATAGACATGTTCACTGCTTTAGTACCTACTTGTTCATGTACACACAGACATTTTTTTCTATTAACAGGTTGCATGATAACTCTTTCTCACACATATAGAAAAGAACCAGTTGCAGCAACTGAGATCATGAATGCAGATAGAATAGATTTCACAGCATTTCCATGCTTTACACTTAAGGTTATTTCCTCTTTTAAAATAATTATTTTCCTTAAATCTGCCTTCTATGAGGTATTACAAGAGAGCAGTGTGAGATTAAAGGTAAACATAATATCCAATTAATAATTAAAAAATAAACATCAACTTTCAAATCCTTGCATATTAAAATAAAATAGAATAGTCTCTGTTTATAAAAAAGTCAATAAGATTGCTTTTCAAAGCAACATGTTTCACAAATTGTGCCTAAAACCAGTAAGAAATACTTGTCCTTAAAGATTAAATCAGAAATTTAGAAGTAGCAGAACCTCTGCTGTGTTGTACTATATTAGCAGTGATTTTCATTTCCAAACCAACACAGCAGTTATTAATTTTTTCATCTGAACAATGAGCAGAATGTCTAATGTCCTTTTTCTGTAGTTCTCTGCCTGTCATCATGCAGCAAATATTGCATTGTATTGCACTCTGGTTCATAGGGTGGTCAAATGTGACTAATTCTAAACCATTTAAAAAACATCTCTTTCAAAACATGAGAAATGGTGTTTTATATAAGATCAAGCTTTCTGAAGCACTAACACTGGGCTCATGAGGTGGATAACGGGTGGTTTTACGTGAGTAATGGCACTAGTCCATGAACTGCTGAACTCATGTACAAAATGTTCTCCATATGCCTCTTTGATATAGACCATTTGATTGCAAATGTGCTCTCTGGTATTAATCAGTAGATTGTTAATCTTAATATTGCCTTGTGTTGTCACTAGACATTTAAATAAGTAAGCAATATAACAGGGAACTTTTTCCATAGATACGCCAGTAAATGTGCATTAGCTGTTTCCACATGCAGTGAAAGACTGCAATAAATATAGATAGCACAGAAAAACTCATCTGGCAGCATAACAAAAAACTTAGTAGTTTTGTATATAGCCTCCAAAGTTTTTCTACATAGTTTTAAGATAGAATCTGAAGAAGTCTAATGGGTTTCCACAAGGCCTCGTGCTTTCTCTTACCTTTAAGTTTTATGGTAGAAGACAGAACAATGTGTTAGTAGCTCCTGTAGCTCTAGAGTTTGTTACATTTTTCTTTGCCACCTCTTTTATTTTAATGAGTCCATTTTTAATGACTTCATTGAATAGTGAATTTTAATTTGAAAGAGATAACACATAAAATTCACATAAATAAACACATAATGCTAGTATCTGCTCCATATTTTCAACAACAGGTAAATATTTAGGGCATGGTATGAATTAAATAAATTATTTACTTGTAAAGAATAAGTTTATAAGAAAAAGAATATAAAATGGTCCTGGCACAGAAACACAATATTAGAGTAAAATGAACTTCCTGCATTGTCTTGCTATTATTGTAAGATATAACCTTATTTTATTTCATTTCAAACCTTGTTGTGTTACTTGTCTCCATTCTTCAACCTGCTTCAGAAGGTGTGAGACTGGATGGAGTTTCTGGCTTGAAACATTTCAGGTGAGTGTGGGGGAAAAGGGAAGGTTGGGTCTTGCTCTGGCGAGGTGATGCTCGGGTCTGCATTCCTCACTGCCCCAGGCCTGTATCCCAGCCCTTGCAGGGGCTGCCAATCCCTTCCTCAGCTTCTGTGCTACACCTTGATACTTTTATCCTGCTTCTTTCTGTCCCCTATAGCCTCCTTAGATTATCAGTTTTTATTAATAAAGAATCTGGAAATACTTTACATTATCTACATTCAATAGATGGCTATAGATCTTGCAATGTAGAATCTGAATTGCATTCCTTGCTTCTTCTTCTTCTTCTTCACCATCTTTGAAACTCACCAACATCTGCAGCTGACTTCCTAGTCAATGGATCATCTCTTCCATAACACTAATCACATGATATTTGCTATATAATCTAATTGTCTTCTACTCCTTTTCATCAAATAATCATTTTGTTTTCTTTTTGCTCTTCTTAATTTGTTTTTGGTCTTTTTTTTCCCCCATCCTTTTTGTTGCACTCTTTCCACATAATCTTTTGCTTCTCCAGTCCCCCTTCTCTTTGTCTTGAGATAGAAATTTAGTGACTCATTCACAGACTCCTGAGTTCAAAAACATATGCAATCTCCTCTCTCTATTTTGCCTTATCCAAAAGAAATGAAGCTTTTGGCCAACATCTTAGGGACCACCAGAATGCAGCTGAAGGCTAGGCCACCATGAAGACTGCTGAGACATCCACTGTCACTCCCTATACCACTCATTTCTAGGTCAAATAAGATGTTTTTTCTGTTTCAGCAATGCAATTATAGTAGTGAAACTTGCAATATTTCAAACTGCCGCTTTTGTATTCATCTTCAAACTGGAAAGAACTTCTGACATTATCTCGAATGTAGATTTCTATACCTAACATCCCAATTTAACTTTTAGCCACTCTCTGTCCTGAATATTTCTCTTTATGTCAAACTAAGCAGTTAAAAGCCAAGGAAAAAATTAAAAGATCATTCTATACCTCAGTTGTGTAAAAATTATCAAGCCAAGTACCAAAAATAATATATTTGAAGAACAGATTTGTGAGAAAGACTATTTTGTTTTGTCATGTTTAAAGCAATGAGGATCATATCTTTCAGTTCACCATTTTAGAAGGTGTAGAAACTTGTTATGTAATGTCAAGTTCTAATTTAATATTCTGTGATCCCAGAAGCTAAGTCTCTTAGAGAGGTTCTAGGATGGTTGGAAGCAGTGATACCAAGGTATTAGTATCAAATATCCCTTGGCTTTTGTTTTTCCTGGAAGAGTGAGGAATCTTAAAACAATCTGCTATGTCTTCTTATAAGACTAAACTCCAGAAAGGAAAAAAATAGAAGAAAATAAAAACCAGCACCCCATCCCCCCCCACCTCCCCAGGAAACAGATGTTTGACTGATTCACTTTTTCATTTCTGTGAAGTCTCTATGCCTTCGTGGCAATCAGTAGAGTTGAAGTAAGATTTTGAACTCAAAAACATAGATAAGGGATTCGTAGCTCTTAAATGTCATTCCTGAAAGATAAGGTTATTAGTGCAAAAGCAGGAAAATATTTTTAATTTTATAGTGAGGTAATAATTTGTTTTCATTCCACGCTATCAATTTAGGTTACTCTGCATTTTCAAAGTTATGTTTTGCATGGGAAAGAACTGCAAGCTGACACTTCAAAATGTGAACAGTTATTTATTAGGTTCAAATGGATCAATCTCTTAATTCCATGAACATTTCTTTGTGTAGACCAGTGACGACTTGAACAACTACTGTGCATTCCTTCACTAATCATCCTTAAAAAGGCATTTTTGTTTAACTGTTACATTGTTTCCACTAAGAAAAATGTCAGGAAAATAACTTTTATTCTGCTTTCTAATTAAAAATAGTGTTTCAGGATTTCTGAAATGGTGTGTACCGGAGTCATATTGTTAAATATTAAAGCTCAAACATTCTCATTTAGTGTCATTGCAATGGATGTTTTTATTTGAGTTCTAATTGAGCTATAAAAGTCTTCAATTCTATAGCTGATGTGTTTACTTTTTACAACACACAGAGGCTCACTCATTTTCATTGTCTTCCAGTCAAGGTTTCTGTTTTCCTTCAGCATACATCAACAAGTAACATTTAAAAAAACTTGATTTTGAATAAATTGTTTTATTGTTCTTTGTTGTAACTTATTCTCTATAGTTTAAAAATGCAACAGCAATCACCTTGTTCTCCACATCACCTGGATATGTTGTCATATTTGCTAGTATTTATTAATTTTTTCCATTTATACTACTGGGGAATCCATATAAAAAGCAAGCCCATATGCCATACACAAGATTGGTATGTAAAGTCAAAAAATAGTGTGTGCACCTTCAAAATCTCTTTGTTATAACTAGATACCATTTTAATATTTCTCTAAAAAAAATCACAATTTTCTTACACATACTCCAAGTTCTGCTTTAAATTTATTAACACTATGCATTAATGATAGAATAATCTTCATTCTCTTCTCTAACAAAAAAATGATGAAAGGTAATTTATTACATATCAGAAAAAAAAAGTTTTGGCTGTAGCCAGGGCTCAGGGAAAGCATGCAGTATGCATAATTTTCCCATGAACAGACTCATGAAAGAGTTGTGTTCCTGTGATAGTTAGAATTTAACTCTCATTAAATTTTAATAGAGTTATGCTTTAAATTAAGAGTGATCTCCAAGCATCTACTCTAGTAAAATTAAAAGCATAAGTATCTAGATATGCTTTATATAATAAAACAAGTGCTTGGCATAAGTAACAAGACTAAGGGAATGAAAGTAATGCATGCAATTATTTTAAATTGATTATTTTAAAGAAGAATTATTTTAAAAAGAACCTGAATGCATTTAGTTACAGTTTAACCCAATGGCAATTTATGCCCTGTAGACTCAATCGGTTATAAATATTCATTATGTCTGTTCTTGCAACAAAAATACAAAAAGATTTTCCTATTTGTCACTGCAAAGTTAAAAGGCAAAGGCACATCCCATAGACAGATATCATGGCAAAAAAAAAAAAAAAAATTGAGAGGGTTATTATATAAGTTTATATTTCTCTCCAAGAAATTTTTGTCAGAAGACACAGTGGAAGGTTCTGTTGCTGCCTGTTTGGTTTGGATCCTCTGATGTGGGTGAGGCAAAGTTGAGGCCAGTGGGGAGCATGATCATTCTTTCCAGCACAATTGCTCTGAAGAATTTCAGCCTGATACTAACCAGTGTTGCCATCCCAGTGCCTTTTTTATATCTTACTCAAACCTTCTGCCTTTAGTATAAGTTTGTCTGCTCTGTCATGCACAAACAAAACCCTGAGGCAGGGAGGTTTTTCTGTGGCTACTTAATCTGTTGGCTTTGCTTAAAAGTTAAAGCCAAGGGAAATACAGACACATTTGTGTGTTCTTCCTTTGTAGGACTCTTTTGCAAAACTATTTGCAGAAGGAAAAATTTCCCACGTATTAATGAGGCAGATCTTATTTTGATTTAAGCAGCCAAAAATAGTAAATGCCATAGGTTAGCATTGTGCTTTGTGCTTCAGCTGTGGTGTAGCTCATTAACAAGTGTGCTAGAGGGAATGATAAGAACTTCTTTTCTAAGGTGATTTTCCCAGATTTCTCCCAGCACTATTATTAGGAGCTACCATCTATCTTAGCTTAACATTTAAGTCATTGACCTACTCTTATTCTCTGTCAGACCTTCTTAATAATTTTAGTTCAAATGGAAAATGAAATAAAAAGCAGGAGGAAATTAAATATCAATATTCCTTTTTCTTATAATGAAAAATGAGATAAAATCTAAAGATAAATTAATAGACATTGTAACTAACTTATTGCAGTATCCAAATAAAAATTCTAAAGCATGACACTGTCTTCTTTCAAAAATGTGAAGCCTGACTTCAGGAATGAACCATTGGGACACATATCTTTCAGGGAAGTAGAAATCACTCATTTTGCATGTAGATCAAGAAATCCAAGTACACATGCATGGATTTTGTTACTGACCTGATGTTATTGTAGAAAAGGATGAAATTTAGTATGATGTGCCAATCAAAGAGATAAAAGTTAGTGTCAGTGTGAAAACCAAAAGTGCATGTGTCACACATTTCTGTAACTAAATGGAAGATGTCAGAATATCTGAGCTTAATGATAAAATTAAAAATTCGACACCTGTATTTGTAGTGTATATGAAAGCACTTGAACCAGGATCAAATTTGAAATAAAATCTCTGGTGTCAAAGAATTATTGTTGAGTTTTATTTACTGGGGATAGTAAATATTTCTGAAATAATTTAAACTCATGTTCTGTTTATAATTGAATAGTAGTAAAAATGCCATGGAAAAGGAAGTGGTGTTTTGAAAGTGTGGAAAATGGGCTGAGTAGATGAACATCCACCAATTTTTTAAAAAAGTCAAAATATTTCAAAGAAGATAGGAAAGCCACAAAAAATCAAAACAAGACAGTCTCACTGAGAAGCTTCAAAGGAGAACATACTTTTGTGAGAGCAAACAACAATGCTACCTCAGCAGCAACAGCAATTTTAGCAACAACAGCTCAGCCAGGTACAGACCAAATGTTTATACAGATTACAAGAGGGAAAAATATCAGTGGGCTAAGTTTAAATTAGAGGGTGATGTATAATTCAGTGTAATATCCATAGGGGCATGTGAACAATTGCTGTTCTGAAAACTCTTCACATCTGGCACGAGAAGAGTGTCTGGTCACAAAGGGGAGAGACTACACTGAGGGCAAGGGGTAGGAATAATGATCACAGATAACACAGAGAATTTATTTTGCATGGAAAATTCAGAAATACCCCCAAGGCCTGATCCCAAAATGTGCTTGGCTCTTTCATTAATTAAATTAATAGCAACACAGTAAGCATTCCAAGTATACCAACACACAGCAGGTGATTTACTCGAGGGCAATGCAGATGTACTTCATGGTAAAGGCACTGTTCTGTTGAATATAAATCTCAGACATGAACAACCACAAATCTTTCAGTACCTCACCCTTGTCTCCTCCTTATGCATATTTTTTACATGGGCTTTTCATACAGGAAAAAAATAGGAATAACAGTGAAACAAACTCTAAAGCAGGAAAATATCCTATGGGAAAACTGATGCTGTAAGAGATCAGCAGTGTCAATAAATGTACAGTGGAACTAGACTTTTACAGACAGTGTAACTAATTACACTGGATTATAGCTAGTTTTTTAACACTAGATAGGAAAATCAGGGATTTGGGGTAAAGAACTTTAAAGAAAGAGACAAATAATTGGGAGACAGGGATCTACATTATTGTAAATAAATATTTCTGGGTCTGTATGAAAAAATATGATACTGGGGACCATTGAAAAGACAATGGAGCAGAGAAGGTGCATTAAGTCTGGTCAGGCACAGCACCACAGCTACAAGCTTTAATATCCTACTTAAGTTTCACTAGAAAATAGCAAACTACTTTTCTGGAGATGGAAAAGAATTAATCAGGAATGAGGTTATATTACCTCTGGTACAGGACCTGTACCCAGGTTCTGCATTTATGCACCCAGGAGCAGTGTGTTTATGTTGTTTCAATCTATAATTGTATGCACAGAGTTTTGTATCTGAAGGAGAGATTCATCCACTTATGTTTTTGAAATGATTAAATTATATCTTCTGTATCATCTTTTTAGCATACTTGTAGCATAAACTCTAAGCATCCTTGCTGTCACCATTATGAGAATTTTGGATGTCATGGATATAATGGATTTTTTTTTCTAGTTATACAGGACATAGATAGTATTAAAATTTAATTTGATTAATTTTGTAAGAACCAAATTTTGGCAAGGGCAGACAGAGAACTGTTGGATCTTTTAGGAGCTAATTTCCTCTTATCTTGATAGTTTGCTGTCTTTCAACCTTCCTACTCCATGTGCTGTAACCTGTGTGTATACATATAGTTGCTTTCATAAAGACTATTTTTTTAAATTCAAACCCTGTTGCTTAGTAATATTCATTTAAAGTAAGCATCTTTCCATTTGGTCCTTTTTCCTAAATCTAAAGATGTCAGAAAATGCCATATGTGAATTGTTCTTGCTGAAAACTCTTCAAATATTATGAGAAAAAAAAATCAATTCCATAATTTACAAACTTATATTCAGAAAAATGTTACAATTCTGTCTTTTTCAAATATAGGTTCCTACTTTTGCAAAAAATTTACCTTAGTTTTCACCAAGCTATACGATCATCAATATCTGGGAAAAACAGCTTAATACAATATTCATAAATTACATTTTTCATAAATCATGTTTGATCAATTTATTCTCTTCTACAATAATGTTATAATATCATACTAATTGTATTAGTTGAAGAGAGAACATAGATAATAATTATTATCATTCCCTTTCTATTCCTAACTGAAGAAGGACATAGTTAGATAAGTAAATTTTGGTCTGATTTTCAGTCTATGTGTTTATACAACATCAAACAACAACAACAACAAAAAACCTCCAACTGCTTCCACAAAAAAGCCATAAACTATTTCTTATGAAAAAGGACATACTTTGATTCCATTCATATATTCTGCTTTAAATTACGAATTTTTGTAACAAATTCACAAATGTTATAGTAAATCTTCTTTACATAACAAAAAAACCCAAACCACATGCAAGCTAACCCTTAAAATATTTCTATACTTACCATCACCAGAATAAAAACCACAAACATATACATATATATATATATATACACAAATGAATGCATATGCATGCTTACATACATGGGTATATAATGTATATAATGTATATATTCAAAAATCCTTCTGCTAACTATTTTTCTGCTCAGGAACTTGAAAATGCTTTCTGGGAAGGCATGAAGCCAATTCAATAAGGGCATTGCCAAACAGGTGAAATGTTAACTGATGAAATTTCCCAAAAGCAAACCCGAAATACTGTTTCTTTTTTTTTCCTCTCTCTCTTGTTATTTATTTTTTTTTAAAGAATCACTTCTAGGCATACTTAAGGTACTTTATCCCCTGAATCTGTTCCAGCAGTAAGGTAGAAAGCTGAAGTGATAAGATTAGCACATGCTTCTTCCCCCTGGCTTGCAAACACTGTACCATTTGGTTTCTGACCTCTAAAATGAAAGGTGGAAGATTTCTCATAAAACCCTTAGGATTAAATTTCTCAGAAAGGTTATTTTTTTTGAGGAGATAGAAGGGATAAGTATTATAGTACATCTAAAAAACTTTAAAAAGCCTGAATAGAAAAGCCAACTGCCCTATCATATTAATATATGACAAATAATATATTAGAAGTCTCATGCATTTTGACATTTTGACTTACCTTGTGGGTGGATCTTATTGTCATGATTGGAACACTTCTTTTTATGGTGATCTCAAGTTGTGAGCTATATATGCTGCTGTGTGTGTAATACTACAGCTTCTTTATCAACAGTATTGGTCTATGGCCTTGCTGGCCCATAAATACACTTCTAAAAATTCAGGGAGTTTGGAGTCACTCTCCACAGCCAAATATAGACAGCCTGATGGGGATTGAAGAAGTGTGGCAGCTCAGACTGTCTCCCAGCCTGGCAGTGGGTTGCATTATACTAAAATAACATACATGAGACAAGAACATTGCATGATGTCACTACTCTCACTTCTTTGAGAATAACTGAAGTAAGGTGTTTATCGTTGAGAATAAAATAAAGAAATTCTGACCTGCTGAAGCCATTTTTATAATGTAAATTGTCCTTAGCAAGCTCTGGAATAGTATGACTGCACATTGGTTAACCTCCTTCTAGCTGCATCAGAAGGAGCTTTTCTCTTGGGTGAAGATCTGACTTTTGTTTTAAATGAAATCTGCAAAAGATTAATAATTTTTTTTTTTTATCCGCTCTTCCCATTTCCGCTCATATATTTTACCTCCATGCAACTGCTGAATTATTGAATCACATTCTACCCATCATGACACAGATCTCCTCTCAAAGCACTTTCCACAGAAATTATTCCCTGCTTTGCATAGGACAAGATACACTTCATTGTCTCAGAATCAGGTCTTGAAATCGCTAAAGGGAACAGTTTCACAAGCTTTGCCATATTCTCCTCAGCTGACAATTATTTCAGAACACCTACAGCTCTTTAACTGCTTCATTTATAGCTACAGCAAATGTCAATAAAGTTAATATGAATGGCGGGACATTTTTCTTAAAAGCATTAAAATTATAGTAAAAAACAGTGCTCACAGGAGTGCCTTACTGGAACTTTAATTTCCATAAAATTATATTGTGGCTTCTGTGTTATATGAGGCCACTGTATTGCCTGAAATTAGGTCCCACCTGTGCTGCTGATTGAGCCAAGTCAGCCAGACCCTTCTACAAAAACTTTAAAACATTGTCTTTTTTATGCAGTGCCAAGATTGAGAGATGCATGAGCTAATCAAGAAAGGAACAAGGAGATCACCAAATAAATTAGACTTTTGGAATAAATAGTCTATCATGTGATGACATTTTTAGGGTATGTATTGCATCCTATGTATATATTGCATCTTACAGGCCGTTCCATAAGGACCTTTATGGAGCATCAGGTGGAAGCTGTTCCCTTTAAATAAGGATTTAAAATTTGCAAGGCCTTGAAGCTTTGTTTTCATTTTATTTTTTTGTTTATACTGTTAACTAACTGAGTTGGAAACTTTTTATAGAAAAAGTGAAAGGTTATAATAACAATACAACATGATGGAACATTTTAGCAGGACCAAGAAGAGCACAGATAGCAGCAGTGACTTAAGGTCATTATTTCCCATAAAATGTGCTTTCATCTATTGAAAGTGGTATTTCATATGCAATGATTCTTTTCAGAAATTTCATAAAATGGATTGCCACGCTACAAGAGACAAGCAGCAGCTAATATGAGACTGCTGCTTATGGTCTCAATCAACAATTTTCGAAGTAGTGATCCAAATCTGGATCATTTAATCAGACTGCTTAGGAGTAAAGATGCACTTTCATATTTATCACAAAGAATCATTTAAGATAAAGAACAAAAGGAAAAAAAAGACTCTATAAAAGTAAATGGATTTTATTGTCTGAGTGTATTCCAGTGAGAAGGGCAGAGGTCCAAGATTTATATCTTTCCCCAAAGTATTTGGGGAAATACATGTATTCCAAACATAATCAAGCCAACAACTCAAATTGTTACTTCTCTTTGCTTTGTGGTCTATTCTACTCTCAGTCTCGGGTACTCATTGTTTTCAGAAGTTTATCAGTGAAACCTATGAGTGGTATGGTCTAGATGCCAGAGTTCAAAATATAGCTCTTGTCATCTAATAGGAAAAGTAATGCTTTTTCCCTCTTTGCAATGCAAGGCAAATTGTTTTAAATGGAGCTCTAAAACTAAGCACATAAAAGCAGCCCTTGCAGACAATAAAGCCTGCATGATGGATGTTTATTCCCAGTGCTACTAATGATAAAGGTTCTTGGCTTGAATGATGAGTGGGTCACTAGAATGTCAGCAGCTTGGAGGGCAGATTTTAGTTGTAAGGACATGAGTTTCTGAAGACCTTCATTCATTAGTTATTGCTTGTTCACAAGGTTAAACCCCATTATGGACTGACATTCCCTGTTCTGAGTTAATCAAATTAATAGTTAACATCAATACTAGAAATAAAGCTTACATGCAACTATGACAAGCAGTTAACAGAATGAAGAGGGCATAATGGGCTGATGGTATGGGAACAATCACTAGAAGAATGTGAAATTCATATCCAGTGGCTGACTCTCCAGAAATAATATGATTTGTAAAATAGTTTTAGTTTTTCTGTGGAAAAAAGATACACCAGTTGCTTTAAATTTAGAGGAATCCAAGCAAGCTTATTTGATTGGAATTCTACAGCTGATTCCAGCAGCAGTGTAAATCTTCATTGCTGCTCCTTTGAGACAGGGAGAATTTCTATCCAAGAGTTTGGTTCACCAAATCTGAGGTATTAGTAAATTGAAGGACGCATAGAGGTTAAGGAAAAATAGCAATAAGAGAAAAGTGTACTCTATGATCTCACCATGCTGCATTGCAAATGAAAGTTCTGACTCATCATTTTGTAATGACTTCTGTAATATCATGCTAAATTAATTGGTTTAAGGAATCAGCTGGGGAATAATCAACAGGAGTTCAAGAAACTGGCATAAGTAATGATGAAAGGTTTTGTATGAAAGCAAAAATGTATGCTAAGAAGAAAGGTCTATTATTGGCAACAGATGACAGAAAATGTGAACATCATGTTGCTTTACATTTAGGAATTTGGCTTTGGTGGTATTTAGTGATATGTTATAAAGCTGGCCTATTTTGAAAAATACTGAAGACCACAGTCTAGATATTAAGATTTCAGCCAATTTAAATTAGTATAACACTAAACTTTAGTGGATTTACATGGGTTTTTACTGGTAATGGCTCTTTCTAGTATGTAAAAATCTGTCTGTAAAGGCAAGAATGTAATCCCACTCACAAGGGTGGAGATATCCTACCTTGTCATTATTATGATAGAGAAGAATGGACCTCACTGTGATTTCTAGAAATATTTTCTGGTTTTAGTTTTATCTTTCTAGTTTTTAGTTTTATCTTTTGTGGATAAGCAATAGGACTTGAATTCTTGTTACATTACGTTTCTGTTACTTGAATTTTGTTAAATTTTCACACTGGAGAACTACTGCATTGGTCAGTTCATATTTATGGAAGGAGCAAAATGAGCTTCACCTGTGTTTCATGGCAGGAAGGAGGGGAATGCTAAACCAAAGAATTTTATACAGGGCATTTACATCTGTAGAGACAATTTATAAGATGGCTTTTACACCTTCTTTGTCATGTGGCCTCTACCAAAGTAAAATCTGCAGTTTCCTTGGAAACAAAATTTCACGCCATTCAAGACTTCAATCAAAGATAAAAAGTATTCTTACTCCTTAGTCATGCAGCATTTTGGTTCTGAAGACAAACATGATCTCTTTGATATGACATGAAAAATCCAAATGGAACAGAAAACTAGATAATGAAAATAAAAGGTGAAACTTCATGAAATGGCACTTTTTTTTTTTTTTTTTTTTTTTAAAGTTATCTGCCACATTTTTTCTTCCTGAATTCAATAATCAATGGATAGGAGATATGGACTAGGGCACAGAAACTTATACCTATTCATGCTTATATTCATGTCTGTAATAAAAATTTCGTTTATTACCTGAGCAAATTACCTTACTTCTTGTAAAAAATTTTGAATCCTTTTAACCAAGAGTTTCATTTGGAGGAGGTTGAATGGTTTGAAATTTTTGGAAACATCAAAATAGCTTGTGCTGGCAACCCGGAAAACTTTTTATTGGCAATAAGAAAAAGTAAAGTCTACATTCTCTAATCCATTAGAACATAAACTCCATCATTTATTTAACATAAAATTTCCTGGAAATTATTAGAACCTCTCTCAATTCTCCCCTCATCCTAGGGGACTTAGAACTTTTTTTATTCTTCAAAGGTATTGCATAACATCTTGATGGGAATTGCTTTCACTGCTTTCTGCCAGAGCCATTCCATCTTAAATGGAATACTTACCTTTGCATTGAAAAGAGAGATAATGGCCAAAACCAGCAGAGTTTTATGTCTTAGATATTTATATAAAGTAAAATTTAAGTCAGTATGAAAAAATGAAATTATCTCATTTCTTTCCCCCTTACTGGAGGGAGGAAGTACTCCACAGGCTACTGTGACTAGGAACTCGATTGGTAAGATGTAGTGAAGAGGGAAAATTCATTCTAGGAGACTTCTGTAAGATGAAGTGTAGAAAGAAGCAAGACCTCTTCCTTAGAAAGGAGCAAGACATAGTTCTTAGAAATGGAGAGACATCTCATAAATTTAGTGCTTTCTTTCCATGGTTTTCCCCATGAAATATTTTTTTGTGTTGAACAAAACATATTTCTCAATACGAAATAAATAGTTTTAAATTTTTGTTGAAAAAGAAGTTAGTTTTCAGTCCATGCAGCTTTGGGAATTTTATTTTTTTGTGAATTATTATTCACATTTCTCCTGACTCTGTGCTTCAGCTGCTCATCTTTAATAAGTACTTAACAATACTTCTTTCTTCTGCTGTGTTCCCATCTATTCTATTTAGGTCATAACCTTCCAAGAGCAGAAATCATTTAATTAGAGGCATTTATAGCATTCTAATCTCAGAGATGGCAACTACACACTATTGTAACAAATACTAAAAGTTTATCTATGAACAGTGGGTTCACACAGAAATTTCACTGGAACAGTTGGTAATACACAGCAGTACATAAAAAATAAGTTGAAATGGGGAGACTGTTGGTATGCAGTGTAATTTCTTTATGGCTCTATCAGACTTTAGTTGCTCTTCCAAGTGATTAAAACTTTTGGGGAATGGAGGAATGGGTGTTGGAAGATAATGCTGTAGCAACTACTCCAAGGTATTGTCTTGGGAGCCAGGACAATTATTTTGTGATTAGGAATAACAAGCCAAGAATCTAAAACTAATTATTTATTATCTGCTTTCCTATTAAAATCATGAGAATGCTCAATTATAGGGACTCCTTTTTTTTTTTTTTTTTTGTACTTTTCAGATCTACTGTTGGCCATTGTTTCTGTTAATTTTTTGTTATCTTTAATAAAGATTTACTTAATCATCATGACTATTACTCATGGTGTACTCCAGGAGAGACATATTCAGCAAAACCTTAAAATACAACTCCTCTCACACCTGTGAGGACTAACAGAGACAATAGACTATTCTGTGTTCTGAGTTTTTTTAAAAGTTGTTCTATACTCATTTTCCAGTAATTTCTGAGATTTTTAGGTGTCTTGAAAAGAAGTATATATTCAGAAGCATTAATGAAATATAAGGAACTTTTTTGCTTGAAATTGATGCATTAAGTACATCAAAGAGGAAATGGAAATGTAGCTATTCATATTTTAACTTATTCTAAATTAAACTTGGAGCATGAACTCTTGGCTTAAGTTTATGAATTATTTTGTAGTAGTAAATCTGAATACATATTATTACTATTGAAGAACTCAACACATCAAGTTCTAAGGTTCCTGTGACATTAGTGGGTACAGTATTTATCAAGGCAATAAGCACATGCATTGCATCCATCCATGGGTGAGCATGTCCAGAGTAATTTTCTGTGGAATTATATATGTATCTATAGCCCTTTATCCCTAAAAGCAATTTTAAACAACTGGGCCTGTTGATGTCATAAATGAGCAAAAGGAAAGCTTCTAACAGAATTTAGGAAAAAAAAGTAAATGTAGAATTTAATGGAGCTCCATTAACAACAGAGATAATGAGATCAACTTATTAATATTTGTCTTAAAAGGCTAAGCAGAAATACATATGATCATGGCAAAATAATTACAATGTAGGTTGATATCTAGCTTGCTTTAATATCCAGCTTTTAACATTACAAATATAAAGATATGCCAGCAATTCCAGAATTACATAAATGGATGAAAATGAACATTTAAAATAAGAAACTTCAATTTCTGCTGTGGGCTATGCATGAAAGAGTAAAATGATGGAAAGAATTCACTAGCCAAACACCTAGCACATATCTTGAAAGCCTTCAAACATTAAGATTGCATTCAATTCTGCAGTCATCCACTATCTTTATAAAAAAAAACTTTCAACCACAGAAGCTCAGCTAAAAAACACCTGGACCAACCAAGGAACTCAATCCTTCTGACAGTCCCAAACTCAATTTCCATTGTAATGAGAAAAAATGTCACAAACATACTCAGCACATTTGAAATTCAGTGTTTCTGCCTTAATGCCATGGTGGAAGATATATAGAGCAAACATGGTTTTAGAAGGCTGTACAAGGCATGTACACATGTCTTGAACCCTGGTAAAGAACCACTTGAGATGTTAGAAAGAGCTCTTTTTTTGTTGTTTTTTTTGTTTTTTTGGGGTTTTTTTGGGGTTTTTTTTGTTTTTTGTTTTTTTTTAAAGCTCCTGTGCCTCAAGACACAGACCAACAGACCATGATTTTGAGGTTAGACCTTCAGGACCTAGCCTGATTCTTCTCCCTCCTGCTTTGGCCAACCTGTATTCAAAAACAGTTTTTAACACCTTGGTATTTCAATCACGCCCACCAAAATCCTGGTGTACTTTCTTAGTTGCTGTTTGGGAGAAAAGTGAAGATATAAACAAGGTTGTGATTGATCAAAGTAGTTGTTCAAAAAAAAACCTACAAGGTAGAAAACAAATGCTTTAAGAGAAGAATCCATTTTCAAAACATATTTAATTACCACCAGTTAGATGAAGAGCAAGTTAATATAACCCTAATTTGAAAGTTTGCCAAGAAATGAGAACTCAAAATGGAGTGTAATTGAAACACAAAGGGAAATTTAATATACGCTGATCAGACTTTCTCAGTGGATGGGGAAAAAATGTTTCATAGCAACCACAACCTTTTACAATAATCTCACAAATCATGTTGTTTATATCTAATAGAGATTACTAAATGATGAATATTGTTTGCATCATATCATAGAGTTTTTGTTGTGGAATACATCCAGTGCTGGTAGCTCCGTGAGCAGCTGCAGTGCCAGCCCCAGGTTCAGCTCTGGTGGTGAGAGCCCCAGACAAGAGGCTGTGAACTGGAACCAGCCTTTGCACAATAAAAGGCACAGGGACCTGTGGTGCCAGCCAGGGAACTGGACACTCAGAGACATGGCAGAACTGAGGACTCAGCTTCCTCAGAACTTTCCTGGTTGGCACTAGGATGTACATCTTACTCTCCTGCTCTTTTCCATGGTGGTTATAAAAGGTGCTTCCAGATGTTTTCTAGAGGTTATTACTATGTAATATGCACATAGGAAAAAAAGGAGTGCTTTTCCATCTGACATATCAGGATTTGCCAATATTGTATGGTTGGTTTTTATCCTTCTCCTGTTGCATTTCACAAATATTTAATTGTATGTAGTCCCCAAGGCTTTTATGTAGATTGAGCACTTTTCCTTTCTACATCCCTAGAACCAGTATTCCCCTCGCCATCATTCATGTTTCCATTCAGTTTATTTTACTTCTCCCTGTGCACTGATCGATTTTCCTGACACAAAAATCTAAGTAGAACATGTTTGTGCAGTTCATTACTTCATTGAGATCAGAACAAAGTGAGCACACATTCTGGATGGGAACAGTTTTAGATTTATATGCCTTAAAACATACTGGAAAGGATCAAAAAAGCAAAAATTAGAGTGTTTTGATTTTTGCAAGAAGTAGGCCATGAAAGAAGCAGGAAAGGGCAGTTTGTGTAACTTCCATTAGATGAGAGGGACCTGTAGAGTTGACAGTTCAGGCATATCCTAGGCATGTTAAGTGTGACCTCATTACAAAACCAAGAGTGTATATGGATGGTTTGCTGCATTTGCCTTTATCCTTAGTCAAGTACAGAACTGCCAGGTGATAGACCAATTTCTGTATCAGCTTAAAAACAGCTTAAAACCAGTATGTGGAATATTTCAGACTGTGAAATCACAGTGAGTCAGAGACTTAAATAAACAAACTCTAGAGTACAAGCAAGAGTAGATCCAAATTTCATTGAAACATTTGACAAGGCATGGAGTGCTTGAATCCCACATTTAAACAGGAGAAGGCTTGTATGATCTTTGTGCACATTTTGAGTTGTTGAAGCAGGCTCCCAACCAGGCAATTCTCAATTTGTGTAGCAGACACTTGAAACACTGCATGCCCAGCGTAAGACATGGCAAGGAGCAATCCTTTTGGTTTTGGTGCAAAATGAATAATTTTTGTTAACAGGCCATCCCAAATCTAGAAAGTATCTATTCAAACCAGGAAGAAAGCAGCTATTCTGACTGCTGAATGGGGCAAATATCCTTGGGACAGAATTCCATGGGCTTACAGTGAGAACCACCCCAGAATCACAGCATTAGCTGGTCCAAGGTTGCCAGCTCAAGCATATTATGTCTATAGTAGGAACATGTCAGTCAGAGCCTATCCAAATGTATCTGTGCAAGAAGGCTAGAAGTCAGGAAGCCACTGAAAATCTTTCCTGCTGTGACTGTACTTCACTGTACAAGAGCATTATTTCAGAGCATGTTCTTGTTCAAGATGGTTACATTTAATATTGCTACATAAAGCAAGGTCAAAGAACAAGACAGACATGGGATTGCTGGCTATTCTCTCTTTTTAGTTGTTAATGTGCTTCCTGACTTCAAGACAATAATTACCAAAAGAAGATATGGTGAAGACTGAAGAAGATTTCTTTCCTGTTAGAGAATCTTTTGTACTCTCCCAGAAGACTCTGCAGCCTCAAGTCTCCTACATAACCTCTCACTGTACTTCACAAAATCTATGGGGTAGGCAAATTTCACTCTGTCATGCTGCAACATTCAGCTATCACATTCATATTAGGCCCTCTGGACTGAAAATATCCACCCCAGACTCAACAGATGGTAATTCTCCTTTAGGAGCATATAAGGATTACAAGACACTATGGAAGGACAGGAAAATGTTTAATGTACCATCAATTCAGCCATTCAAAACCCCTTGCACACAAGACCTGACAATGGTCCATGGTCCTCTTTTATTTAAAAGGTAAAATTTAGATTAAAATTTTCAAGATTAACTCCAGTAATGTGCCACAGTAAAGCAAACCAGGAAACAGCAATAGGGAAGCATAGCCTCAAAACAAATTAAAAACCAAACTCCCAATCAAAAAACAGCAAAAAACAGAAATATGTAGAATGGGACCAAGGAAGAGCTAATGAATATATAAGCAATTGAAATTCAATAGATATTAAAAATAAAAATGGGAGGCATGTAAAATTCTAGATAGTATGAACTTAGATTAATTTAATTATCTTTTAAATAAAATAGACAGTAATAATTTGCTCTAAATGAAAATGAAAGTGAAGTAGGAGTCATTAGCTTAATTCTTCTTCTGTATGTACAGGAAGAAGAAGAATTCTTTGGTTCAGTTTCCAGCTAATTTGGTTCAATAACAACTTCATCCAAAGCTGGAAAATCAAATAAGATCAGGAAAAGCTTTTTTTCTCTGTTTCAGTCTGAGACTGTAACAAGATATGTGATACTGAGATTTCAGATACTTCTGAAACCTTAAAGGAACTCTCAGTAACATTTGCCTTAAATGGTTTGGATCAATTTTTTGCGTGTGAGTGTGTGGCCAAAATATAATGTGACATGGTGTTGGGAACCTATTCCTGTCAGATACTATCCTGCTTGTGATTTTTCACTGGATGAATCAATGGTTTTCTGAAGTTCTACAGGGCCTCTTGAACTCATGGTCACTGAGTAATTGGGAATTTTTGGGTCTGATTTTATACTTGGATGGCAACTTTTAGCAGCATCACCAATGCAAAAACATATATGGGGAGCAGCTATAGGATTTTCCTGGCCAAAAGGGCTGCCAGATTCTCTCTTTGCTTCCAAACATCACTGGCAGGCTGTTGAGTTCTATTTTATCAGGTAATAAATACTCACTGATATCACCTCAAACTCATGATGCCTTTTTCCATTTCATTCTTCCCTTCTACAAGGTGGAAAACTGGTGATGAGAAGCAATTGTTGCCTCAAGTTTAGAAAAGAAATCTGCCCAGAACCACCACAAAAGCTTCTCAGAGCTCTTAGTTCATCTCAGAGACTAAAGCAAAGGAGAATTAATAGTGTTATTATCGTGAAATACTTTAAAGTAGCAAAAATCTGAAAGAAAAAATATCCTTCCTGAGATCTATGAAACCAGAAAGATTATTAGGGAGGTTTGCAGCTTGAATTCTGGTAGCAAAAGAAAGGAAGGATCATGATTGATTTTGTGTGAAGCAGTCCATTTCTTTGGTGACAAATTATAAATATATTTTACCACTTCACACAGAAAAACTGTTGATAATAATGATGATATGGGAGTGAAAGCTTCTCCATGTAGTACAATACTATTACTTTTCTGGAGCTATGACAGTATTGTGTATACCTAAGTGTGAATTCTCAGGCTCTACTCATCTTTCTCCATACTGGTAAGGATGTTGCTGTGTGGTCATATGAGCAGGATGTGGCAAAAGATTCCTCCTAAATCCAGACATAGCACAGGTGAGAAGAGGCTGTGTCTCATTAGCCACTGACCAACGTCATAATTTTATTTCTTAAAATGGTTAAGGAAACTTTCCTGTCTGTTCCTTGAGGAGCCACTCTCAGTCACTCATGCCAGCTGAGCTGGGACTGAGGCCCCGTTGCAGTAGGAGGCTCTGTCATTGAAACCATTGGGACAACATTAAACCCTCCAACACCATCTTTTGAGTCTCAGTCAGCCAGGCATTACTTCATTCTGAACAGAGTGTCTAGGGAATCATTCCAGTTACACACACACCTTTTAAGACTTTTCACTCATTTATACCTTTTTAGCAAACAAAGAAATTAACATTTATTGGTTTTAAGTTATATAATTCTCTTCATTAATTTGTATTCTATTCCCTATTTGTTATTGATTTCTTGCACTTCATGCTAATTTGGTCCACATTCTTTAGTGCTCTTCTTGTCCTTTCTCACACAAGGAGACTTAACTCTCATACAGTAATGTCTTTATTAATGTCCTCTGTATTTTCTTGTTACTCCAACATCTCCTTGAAGGGCAACACATAAAAGATCCCAGATATTCAATCTTCAACTCCCTCAGGTTTTGTTTATTGCAGCTTATCAGGTCTAGTCCAGCAAACTCAAAATCAGTGATAATAGTCAGTGAAAAGAAATCCAGCTTGATGGCAAAGTGGACACTGCTTATGACCAACAATCAGTTAAAAAGCTACTTAAAACCATTAAAAAATAAATTAAAAAAAAACATTTAAGAAAGTTTTATAATTTCGAACAGCTCTTACCCTATGGGTGCCCCCTCATGGAGCTACCAGCACTGAGTGTATTCCTCAACGAGATTCTCTGGATACTTTCCCAGTATCTGTTCTGTCTGTACCTATCTGTGCCTGTGTGGATCCAAAGGTACCAAAGACATGTCACATAAAAAATAGAATTATGCATGATTCATTTAATTCTGGGGTTGTTTGTCCTGCAGGTTTGTAATGCACTGGAGCTGGAATGACCAGTCCTTTGTCAGCATTTGCTGTATCTCTGCAGCACGACTCCACCTGATGAGTAATTATTTTTATAGAGTTTTTACAGCACTTTCTGGTATCTTTAATAGTAATAAGGTGCCTAGATACCAGCTGTCTAAAAATACCTAAGAAAGTCTAAAAGACTGAATAGGCACAAAGAGTGAAGTCATGAAGAAAGAACTGAAAAGCAAAGTAAAAGATTTGGAAAGCAAATCAAGTATTCCAGAAACTGCAGTTTGATATAAAACCATGAAGAAAAAAATTTGGAAAATACATGGAAAAATGAAGAAAACTTACTGAAAGAAAAAAAAAAATATGTTAAATAATGAAGAGTTCAGAATCTAAATAGAGATTTGGGAAAGTGTTAAAATATGAAGTAACTGGATGCACATTATAAATGCAGTATGGAGACACTAAAAAAAATAACAACTATAATATTTTAGTTCTGTCTTCTTTTGAAATGTTTAACTCTTTACAGAAATAGAGGCCCAGAACAGGTGGTTTTCTGGAATTTTTGCATTCCTGTGTTTGATGTGCTGATGCCTGAGGTTCTTATATTCATCAAAGATCCAATATCATGTGCTCTTTTTGATCAATAATAAAATAATAGCAAGAAACAGGGAAAAAAAGCATGTATATAGTTTAGATTATTTTCAGTCTATTTTAAAGGGAAGCCATTGGTAGATCAACTGGCATTTGTCATAACATTTATTGTACCTTGTTGCTCTACATAATAAATATATTTCCACCAGAACATAAAAGATACAGTTTGCATATATGTACACATGCTCTTTTGATGTATATTGAAAGCTTGTTTGCTAAGGCTCCTTAGCTTGATCCTAACGTGCCATATCCTATCCACATCTCTTGGCAGATTGAATTGTATGACTCAATCACATTCATTTTTAAAATGCTCAGGGTCTTGCCAGTGAGCAGAATGCCTGATCTCACTGCCTGATGTCTGCCTGTTCCACAGCTGGTGGAACATCTCTTTGGTCAGCAGCTGGCTGCTTCTTATCTGCTCATGGTAAAACTGGCACACCTACCTTCATTAGCCAGCAGATCTCTAAATGCTGCTTTGCTCATTCGTTAGTTTTACATTGTAACCTTTGACCATATCGATAACCTTTCTCCTTAACTGTATCTGAATATTTGTTTTCATTGTACTGATCCTACTTGCAAATTCGAGAAAAAAAGCCCCACTCCCCTCTATTCTTTTCCTGTGGGTTGTACAAAGTCAAAAACTGGAGCATAAAGGATATAAGCCACCATTTGACAGTTTAGCTAAGAGGAAAGAGAATCAGGAAATTAAATATATCATTTTGTGCTCTACTTAGGGTTGCTCAAGGATACTATGAAAAGAAAACAAGCAGTTCCTTGGTGGAAGAAAATATTGTGCAAAAGCACTGAAAATCGAGATTATGATCTGACGATAGGAGACCTTCAGACAATTTTGCATCAGACAGATACAATTCCAACTTTACAGCATTTACCCAGAAATCTTTTCCTTTTTTAAAATTTTTGCAGATAAGTGAAGACAAGGAGACCTCAGAATCTGATCAAATATAAAAAAAACTACTTGTAGAAGATATATAAAATAGGTCAGTAAGTGTAATTATTGAACCTATTTACATGAGGAAACCTGCAGGATGACTAAATCCCTGATATAATGAACTTCTTAGGGGTCTTGGAAGATTATAAATTATTCAGGGACAAATTGTAAGCAGTGATTCTCTAAGTCAGTGTCCATTTGTCAGCTAATATGGGAAGCTCTACTCTGCTGGCAGCTCTTTAAAGTGGGACTTTTTTTACTGTACACCTAGAGATTGTCTAAGAGCAGTGAAAACCTGCAGGTGCAATTTTCCATCTACAAGGCACTACATATTTCAAGATTCCCCACAGAAACTCAATTTAGGAATGTGCTGTAAAAGTTTCTCCTAGTGAGACATTGGTATCCCACTGAACTTTAATGACTGCTTGTGGGTTAAAACTAGAGGGGTACATCAATTCTCAGAAAAAAATTTGAATCAACTTATCAAGACTCCTGGAGATAAAAGGCCTCCTACTTATCTCTGATAGACCTGATTGTACCTTATTGTTTCAGAGCTTTAAATATTCCCCTCATTAATGGTAAGATAATTATCATTCCACCAACTCTGACAAAAACACCATTTTTCAAAGTAGCATTCCATACAAGATGTGGAGAAAAAAGGAAAACATTGAGACAAGACTATTAATAAGATGAACTTACACATGAATTTTGAGAGCACAAGTCTTACTCACTTTCAGTTCTAGTTTAATTTAGCACCACTACACTTCAGCAGAAGTTTAACACACCTCAATCAAACCAGAAAAATGTATCATTTTTTAAAATATTATGTACAGGGTAAACCTGATAGACTGGTGGATAAGCTATGATTTGAGTAAGTATAAATATAGGTATGTATGTACACGTGTACACACAAATACATGCACTTTGAGAGATATTGAAAAGGCCTGTAGATGTGGAGCTGGGGATATGGCTCAGTGGTGGACTCAGTAGCATTAAATTTATATTTCAACTTGATGATTATAAAGGACTTTTCCAAATTAAATTATCCTATGATTCTAAGGCAATGCAGATGGCACCATGCTGGGAACACCAGCTAGTATGCTCGTGTGCAGGACTGGGCCAATGGGACCCTTACAGAATGCAGTGAAGGCAAAGTCCTGTGCCTGTAAGGAAACCAGCCCCTGCCACGGCACAGCCTGGGCATGCCAGGCTGGAGCAGCTCTCTGGAAGAGCCTGTGGAGATGCTGACAGTACCCAAGCAGCAGAGAGGACAATGACCTCCTTGTGTGCATTAGCAGGGGCACAGTCAGGCAGATAAAGGAAGGCATTATCTCCCTGTGCAGAGCATTTGGATCACCTTCAGGACATTTTCCCCAGCTTTGGGCCACCCTGTACAACAAAAGTGCAAATCTAGAGGATAGTGACCAAGCTGGGTGGGACTGGATCACTAAGCCTCTGAGCAGAGGCTGGATGACCAGAGCCTGTTCAGCCTGGAGAATGTTTTCCTGTGTGGGATTTAAGAGTAATCCCCAGCACGTTCAGGGATGTCATTGAGAAGATGGAGCCAGGGTCTTCACAGTGGTGCATGGACAATAGAGAGTGGGTACAAACCAAAAAGAGATGTTCAGATTGGATGTAAAGAAGAATGTTTTCCCCATGAGAAAAGGCTGTCAGGTCACTCAGAGAGGACTGGCAGGTGTGGAGTGTTTCAAGATCAGTCTGGGTAAAACACAGCAACCTGGACTGATCTCTCACCTGAGTTATGCCATGATACTATAATGCACTATATATTTAAGCTCTCAATTAGTATCTGTATTATTACTAGAAATGTTAGAGAAGCTAGTTGACTAGACTAAATGGGCTACACTAGACTAGTATAGAATAGTAGAATTTGATAAATTACACCAGAGTTTAATTGCAAAGACAGTGTAGGGAAAGCTCTTAAACCAGCTGCTTCTCCTGTATCACAGTTTCTACAGGTACTTGAGATTGAGAATAATTTTACATGTTCATATCATTTACTGAAATCAATAGACTACTCAAAAAGTAAAACAAGGCACTCAAGGGCATACTGCTGAGCTGGGATCCTTTGTTGTGCTCAATTCTACAGAAACTCTTTCTGAGAAACGGGATGAAGGCAAACAAAAAATATGTTTGTCTACTAAAAAACAGAGCAAAAAATACTAATCAGCACTATGAAGAGTGCTCACTTCATGAAATGGAGATATTTTAAGAATATAGAAACAAAATTTTTGTACTTGAACTTTTTCATAAACTGATAAAACACATATTAAGACCATTGTATTTGAAATTTTACACGTGGTGTTTTAAAATATCTCTGATAGAAAATCAAACCTGATTTGCTTTGCCTGCATAAGCAAAAGATAATTTCCATTTTCTTCCAAGAACAATGTCAATAGTCAGCCAAGCAATACTTAATAGTAAATGGCATAATTTTTAAAATATCTATGCAGATATAAATAGAATAAATTATGTATTCTCAGATCTTATATTTCAGCTTTCACTGAAACGTTATGAACAGGTCTAATAAATGAAAAAATTAATTCAGTACAAACATAACCCAAACCCCTCCAGCTAATTTTATAAGGCAGAATGCTGTTCTGTTCACCTCTGCATTTTTCTTTTCATTACTTTTCTATGATCTAGTTTATACTCCTTGTAGTTTATGCCTAATGGCTGAGATAATGGAGCTAGCCAGAAGGTAGCTGCAAGAAGTGTTTAAATTAACTCATATTGGTATGTGTATAAAATCAATGGCAAAAATTATTGTCAGAAGGTATTTTAAAGCAACAAAAAGCAGAATATACGGTAAAGCCAGATTTAGGGGGAAAACCTAAATTTAGGGGGAAAACCCCATTTTGTTAAACATATTTAAGTAACTATGGATTTAGTCTCATGACAACAGGACAGAATCTTGCTTGTGGGAATAATGCTGTATTATTTAATTGGGATTGCTGAGAACCAATATGAGCAAGAAACTGATGGATTATGCTTTTGCTTTACAAAAAAAAAAGTGTTTTAATACATCATATATATTTTTGTTATGAAAATAAGGAGAATATTTGTTCAGAAAGGCAATGAAGTTTTACATTCTATCTCATACTGATCTTATTGATTTAAAAATTATCTAATCTATACATTGTTAAACACAAACAAAACTTCCTAGAAGGACAGAGTATATTAGATCATGCCTCATGAAGGCACTGCCTTCTTTGCTACAGGAATCTCTTATGACATTAATGTAAATACTAAAACCATAGCTGGTCAGAAATCAGGCTTAGAAGTCTGGTCCTACTCTGTTGTATCTGGTTCAGAGAACATATTTAGCCTTGAAAATATGAGCATAGGGACCATTTTCAGAAATTATCATCTTTCTGAAAGACTTCCTCCTTCAAACTTTTAGGTATATCTTGGCATACTTCTCTTTTTCAAAAGGGAGTAGACAATCCACTTACTTGAAACAAAAATTTAATCAAATTAAAGTTAGATTTGGAATGTCACCTAAACTTGTATGTGTTATCCCTTTTAAATAATATTAAACAGCACAAATTTTACGGATTCCTGTGCTTAGGTTTTTTCATGCTAACTTGTCCCTTGGGGTATTACACCTCGGATCTGTTTCACAGAACACTAATATTTAGCTTGTTCATTTAACTGATCTTCAATGGAAGAGTAGACTCAGTGTAGATAAAGTTTCTTCAACGCCACAAAACTCTGAATAATCTGAAC